>JANRGW010036808.1:0-41501 GCA_024733675.1 Psilopsiagon aymara | reverse complement strand
CAAACACAGCTCCACACCAGCTACCAAGGAGAAAAACGAATGCTACTGCCAAACCCAGGACAATAAGACAAGGGGTAATGGGTTCAAAATTAAACAGGGGAAGTTTAGAGATATAAGGAGGAAGTTCTTTACTGTGAGGGTGGTGAGGCACTGCAATGGGTTGCCCAGGGAAGTTGTGAATGCTCCATCACCGGTGGTGTTCAACACCAGGTTGGACATAGCCTTGGGTGTTATGGTTTAGTGGGAGGTGTCCCTGCCGGTGGCAGGGGGGTTGGAACTGGATGATCTTAAGGTCCTTTCCAACCCAAACTATTCCATGATTCTATGATTCTATATGCTTAGGTTCATCTATCTGAGTGATACAGGACTCCTGCTAACACAATCCTCAACCTGTAAGAAGGCTCCTTCTATGCACACCTGGTTCTTATCACCCTTGTGTGTAAGACAAGATGTTAGTGTCCCTTTTGGGTGGCCAGCAGTTCTATTGCAAACCTTTCTCTTGTTTGTGCAAGTGGCCTCTAGCTGCCTTTGTGTTGATTGCTCTCCATGTTGGAAGTGCTTCAGGTGTCTTTGTAAATGCCTCCATCTCCCTGTAAAAAAACAGAGTTAAGGAGAGCTTTAAAGGGATAGATGTTGAAGGGGTGTCTGGTTGCCTGGTGTTGCAGCAGTCTTCTGCTAGCAGATGAGTTACTGCATTAGTGCTTGCCATGACAGCTTTAGCAGCTGTAAGAACGGGCCTAGAGGAACCTGTGTTTATTTATAGAGCTTGTGTTTCTTCAGATGCTTCACCCCTTTCCTTGTAAGGCTCCTTACATTCACTGGGCACAAATGAACCTGACACATTGGTACTTTCTTCATTAGTGGAATAGGTATTGACTAACAAACTGCCACTGAATTAGAGGTGTTACATTGATGGTTACTGTCTCTGGGTGATGTTCCTGTTTTGGATGTCTAGTTTAATTGTCTGCTTGTTCTTTTGTTTCTATCAGCTTCCTCTATAGTCAGCAGAGCCTAAGCTCTAAGCCTAAACTAAGCTCTAAGCCTAAGCTAAAACATGTTTGGAGGTTTCCTGCAAGGGAGGAAGAAGCAAGGTTGAGAAGCTGACCAGTTTCTCTGAGGCAGTTGCCCCATCCCGTTTCATGCAGCTGTAGCCAGCTATATGCCTTTTCCCCAAAAGAAAAGCCTATTTTGAATTGAATAAAAAATTCTTATAATAAAATATTTCATAAATGCAGATTTTCATATAAGCAGTTTCTGACTTTTAACTTTTCCAGCATTTATATTGTGCTTTTTTCCTCTTTCTATTATCTCGTATTTCATTGTTTGTCAATAGTAGACCTTAACAGATGCTACTATTAATGAACGTGCAACACAACTACTTAAAAAGTGTATAATACTTCAGATAAGTGCAGCAGTTACTTAGCACTGATTGAAAATCTCATCTTTTCTACATCCAAGTATCTCCTGTTTATACTGCAGAGTGTCAAACTGATTACATCAAGCTGCAGACATTTTCATCTAGAAAGAGATGAGACCTTTCAATCAGTGCTGAACAGCAGCGGCTCTTTAATGATGTGAAAAAAGCCTAAAACCCAGACTACATTAACTCTTATATGACGTCATGTGGGTGCCAGTGAGAGCAGTGTTTTTCATGAAATAATGGGAAAATAATAAAACTAATAAAAGCTGGGACATAATTCCTTTTCTCAAACTAGGGAATATCTTTAGAAAGCAGATATCTAGCAAAATTTCTGTTTAATGAAGTATTATATCTTGATAATGAATTGTCAGATGTTAATTTCTGGTGAAATAAGAATGCTGAACTTGGTAAAGACTCTTCTCAGATTCTCTAGCCTAGTTTTCTAAGAAAATGAGGCTGATGAGAAAGTTGGGGCTGCTCAGCCTGGAGAAGAGAAGGCTGCTTGAATACCTCAGAGCAGCCTTCCAGAATCTGAAGGGGGGCTATAGGGATGATGGGGAGGGACACTTCTTTGGGGACTGTAGTGATAGGACATGGGGTAATGGGTTCAAACTGAAACAGGGGAAGTTTAGATTGGATATGAGGAAGAAATTCTTTACTGTGCAGGTGCTGAGGCACTGGAATGGGTTGCCCAGGGAAGTTGTGAATGCTCCATCGCTGGTGGTGTTCAAGGCCAGTTTGGACAGAGCCTTGGGTGGCATGGTTTAGTGGGAGGTGTTCCTGCCCATGGCAGGGGGTTTGGAACTGGATGATCTTAAGGTACTTTCCAACCCAAACTATTCTATGATTCTATGTGTTTGGGCTGCCTGTGCACACTTCTGTTTCTTTCCATCAGTGTGTTTTGAACCCACCAGTCAAGTTCAGGTGGATTTGGCAAGGAACTGGAGGTCTTAATGATAATAAAGGCCCTATGGATTTTGGGAAAATCAGAAGTTAAGTAAAGGCAAGAGATCCCACAGATGTCTTCCCTGAGGAGATAGCAATGACATGAATTCACCTATTAATCATAAGAGAAATCTTAAGAGGAAAAAGCTTCCATGAAGTTATGCTCCGTAGCTGCTAAAAGGTTCCACTTGTAGGACTCCCATTCATAGGGGGTCCGGCTTACATTGTTCCTTTGCTTGTGAAATGGTTTTATCCAGAATTGAATTGTGTGGGAAAGGGATTCAGCTCATCTCACTTCAGATAAAAGGTATCTGAATCAGAACAATGCTAGTTTCAGAGTTAGTGGAAATAGGCAATTCCAAATCCAGTAATTCTTCTAACCTTCTGTGGATGTATAACCTTCCGTGGATGTATAACTAAGAAGGTGATAACAATAAAATACAGATTTGCGGGTCTTGGTACATCCAATGAAAGGTTTTAGTCCTCTGTACTAATAAATGCTCAGGTCCTTCTAAATTAAGACACCCTGTTTGCTTCCAGTTTCATAGATCATAGAATGGTTTGTGCTGGAAGGGACCTTGAAAGATCATTTCATTCCACCCTCCCTGCTGTGAGAAGGAATACCTGGTGCCATCTGCTAGCACATCTCAACAAAACTCACCCATGGTTCCAAAACACAGCTTCAGATCCAAAGCTCAGCGTGAGATTTGGTTATCATTCTTATACAGGCAATAATGAGCAAAAGCTGACAGTGAAGAACCCAAAGCGGAGTCCTGCTCATCTCTAGCTCATTCAGGGGATCCTGCTCTTAGGAGCTGCTCTCTTGTTTCACTAAAACTGCTCTCTAAGAGCTCACTTCTCACAGGTTGCCAGACTAAACCTGAGCTATTTAAAAATTGGGCCAAAAAAATCCATTGGAGCAATATTCTGCGAGAAAAATTCTTACAGGAGAAGTATAGGAGTATAGGAGGAAGTAGGCCAAGCATGTTTTAGAATATATGCATGGAACTACTGTACTGGGATTAAAGTAAATGTGGAAAGCTTTGAATTTCAGGATAGGAATCCCACCTTTTCAGAAGGTTTACTTCCAAAACCCCAGTTTTGCCAATCTGGCTGTGGGGAAACAGACACTGCTTCTCATCTGCCTATGGACACTCAGGAGTGGATTACGTAGCATGAGGCTACAGATCTCCATCCTCCACAAGTGTTAATACCAAGTCATATGTAAGAGCATTGGATCAACCTATAAATACAACTGCTATCTAAATGATGGGTATAGCATGTATTCCTAATTTGAAGTCCTTCAGAATGGAGACATCAATATGAATGATAACTAACCTTCAGGGGAAGGATCTGTATTCTTCAAGTGGAAACAGCAAGCAGGGGAGCACTTGGCTGGCCAGTCAGAGTAGGAGTAGCTGCAGTTCCTTTACATGTCTGAGAACACAGGAGGGTTTTGGGGGGGACACACGACTGTGCATGCATGTGTGAAGCTATTTTGCACTTTGCTATGTCGCTTCTCAAAAGTGACTTAATGCATTCAACAACTGGAGAAGCATCTCTCTCCTCAGCAGGGCTTTAAGGTTCATCTCTTGTGAATAGCTACTGCATCTGTGGAGGATGGGTGACTGTAATTCAATGTGACAGGAGCGTCTTCTAGCCCATGGCATTGTCAGCAAGCCAAACTGCTCAGAGATGACAACCCTGCTTCCTCAACAGACTCTGAGCTGTCGATCCCCATTTGGGTTAAACCAGTGAGGGCTCTGATGAACTGATTTCGGGGAAAACACATGAACTTCAACCAGGGCAAAGGGCACAGTGGAAGTGAAGTTTGATTCTGAAAAGAGTCCGAAGTGTGAAGGGGATGAGGAAGGTTGGTAAGTCAAAATCAGGGCAGAACGCTGGGTCAGGACATCGATCTAACTCACCTGGAGCTGATGAGGGTGTTTGTAGCGTTGAGATGCTTACTGGAAGTCTGGCTGGTGAAAGAGTAGCAAGAGATTATTGTGCTTCCCTTGATTCTATGATTCTCTTCATCTCTGGTAAGGGCCACTTACTATCACAAGGCACATACTCACTGTAGTGCTCTTCCTAAGGGGTTTCAGCAGCTCTAAGATGGGCCTCTTCTCCTAGAGCAATAATGAACTCAGACCATCTATCTATCTACATCCAGGCTGTTCAGGCTTCTGAGATCACTTGTCCAGATTCTTTCACTGTCTGTATTATGGCAAATATGCTTCTAGATGTGTACTTACCTAACCTAACTGATTTGCCTTTTGGAGAGAAAGAAGACAGGCTTGGCACAGAGTCACATAGAAGGAAGCTTATGCCAGGCGTAGGGTTGTATAAAAGGGGCCATCTTGTCTGGTTTCAGGTGTGAAATAGGGAACATACATCCTTGCAGCGCAAGGTGTAGCCTTTGCACTTTGATATAGCTTTGATCATGAGCAACTTTACTTTTGGGGGCATTTCCACAAGGAAAAGGCTGGGTATAAAACCAAGTTTATTTCCCAAGCTAAGATCCTCCTCTGGGAATGCCACACAAAGATGTGAACTTTTGCCAGAACTGCAATGGTAACAGCCAGCAGGGTTACATGAATGTCCAAATAGCTGTCAGTAGGAAAACAAGGAGGGGAAGAAGTCTCTTGGCTATTCACTTTTGATGCACAGATATCAGACGTTTGTTTGCTAGTGCCTGTTCATCATCTTCCTGACACTTGAAACAATGGTGTTCAAGATTTTGAGTAATAAATATCTTTGTTTAAATTTGACACATGGTAAAGGGGATTTTGAGCAACTAGCCAGTGCTCATGTAGTCAGAGCAGCTCAGATTATGTGTTCCCATAGAGTAGATGTGTGCATTCAGTGAATCACGCTGCAGACAACCCTGTTTGAAACACACCTTACTGATCAAATTCAAACGTCAATAGTACTTGAATAGAGCACGTTGAATGGTTTCCTTCCAGTATTTTGAGTTTCCTACATCCAGCATTACCTGAGGTAAAATGGTCTCTGGTAGGGAAAAGACCCATGAATAACAAAGAAGAGTGCGTGAAGCTCTTGGCTATGTGTTCTGCAGAAATCCTGCTGGGGTCAAACTTCACATTCTTCATGTAGCTGGAAATCTTGGGTTTGGCTTGAGAGAATCCTCTGGTTTGTGTGCTTGTTCAGTGAGTGTCTGGCTCCTCGGGAATCACTTAATAGATAGTTTAATGCAGCCATCTCAGAGACTAAAAGAGCCACAAAGACTGGTGTGTGGAGACAATCTGCCCTCACCCTGCCTTCCACAAAGCAAGGTCAGACATACTACATTAAACCACAGAGCATGAAAACTGTGGATCTAATGATTGCCTGAGATGTCTGGGGAATTTATGTGGGTTCATCCTTGCAGGAATATGAGCACTGTTACTTGTCACGTTTCCCTGCCTCAGATTGCTGTGCTTCAAGTTCTTAATTAGTCCTTCTCAAAGCGCTTTGAGATGTTCAGATGAAAGGTAGCATAGAAGTCCAAAGGAAGTAGAACATCCATTACCAGCTGAGAGCTCCATGAAGAGCTGGAGAATGTTGAAAGGAGTCCTGCCAGTTAATTTACACTTAAACTGAAGGGTTTGTTTTTCTGAATATTAAAAACACAAAGAAGCCAAACCAAAATCAAACAGGTTGAAGACCACCTGGATAAAATGCTGCCTTTCTAGTTGGTATTTGTTCAGATTTGCTAATAGAAGCATTAAGACTTGAAAATGCAGTGATTGTGTGATTCTCATGAATAATGCACCTAAAATATGGGAAGACTCATTTGCTTCTGGGAAAGCCAGGTGACCTGGGTTCAGCAGTAGCAGTCATTTTTTTCTCCTTCTCAGTAGCTGGTGCAGTGCTATGTTTTTGACTTCCAGCCTGGGAACAGCACTGATAACACTGATGGTTTTAGCTGTTGCCTAATAATGTTTACTCTGACCAAGGTCTTTCTGAGTCTCATGCTCTGCCAGGGAGGGGGGGAAGCCGGGAGGAAGCAGAGACAGGACACCTTATCCAAACTGACCAAAGAGGTATTCCATAGCACAGCACTTCACATCCAGGATGTAAAACTAAGGGCAGGGACCCTGAAGGGTGGGGTTCACTGCTTGGTCGTGGCTGGGTATTGGTGGTGAGCAGCTGTATGCTCTTCCCTTGTTGTTTCCCTTGTCATTTCTATTATTGATGGCAGCAGCAGTGGTTTGTGTTATACCTCAGTTACTGGGCTGCTCTTATCTCAACCTGTGGGAGTTGCATTCTTTCAGTTCTCCTCCCCATCCCTCTGGGAGTAGGGGAAAGAAAGAAGGGGGAGTGAGTGAGAGACGCTTCAATCACGACACCAGGTAAAACAAATGAGTGGTGAAACAGACTATGCCTAGGGAATAAAAACCAGTTTGTTTGCTTTTTCATCTGAGCTAGCTAAAATGCGAGAGTCAACCAGACAACTTCACCCAGAAAAATACCTATAGACTTTTGAAAATGTGCTTGTCTGCTGCTACCTGAAGGTGGGGAAGAAGAAAGAAGTGGCAGACTAGAGGCAAGAGAAACGATTGGAGTTCAAACACCCAATTACAAAAAGTCTTTGCTGTCCCTCACTATCAGCAGAGATCTTTCATTGCCCATTCTTGCAGAGGAGAATCTACCAAGTCTGCAAGTGTAAAACAACGATGAATGTGGGGGAACGAGGGGAGGGTATGTTAATTTTTTGACTCTTTCTCCTGGAAAACAAGAAAATCTCATCTGAAGCCCCTAGCTAATGAGAACTCTTGGTTGTATGGAGACTGTGCCTTTGTTTGGATGCTAATGGCCTTAAAATGAATTCTATTTGCCAGTAAATAGTCAATCTGGCAATAAGGATGTGGCTCTTCCCAAAGGTTTTGCATCCACTGGCTCTGCTCACCTCCTAATGCTGAATGATTTGTGTATATATTCTATATATTCTCAAACCTTCTCTGGTGTTTTTCATGACAAGGCAGTGATTCCTCATGGAATATTTTTGCTAAATTACTCTTGAAGCCTCTCTTGCTTCGCAAAGTCTCTTACTTCGAAAGAAACCACAGGATGGAAGAGAAGGGCTTTATTGTTTCTTTATGTTTCTAACTTGTCTTTGGTAGATTTTCAGGACAGGCTTGACCTTTGGCTGTTGCTGTCTTCAAGGCTGTTGTTATCAGCTGGAAACCATGAGGTGCTATATACTCTATATGGGAGAAAAGGAAAGGCTGGTAGCCATGCAAACACACTTTACAGATAGTGCAGCAAACAGATGGGCTGAACAGTGTCAAAGAAAGCAATGCACAGCCTATCTCATTGCCAGAATTAAACAAGGGAAATGTCTTGATTCTCTCTGACTCAGAATGGCAGAAAATAATGTCTGGAAACTGCAAGTCCTTTTATCCTGAATTCAGATATTCAGACTTTCACATCAGTTCATAATCACAGCAGAGGTCTTTAGTCTGATAATGAAAGTCTGATGTGAGGGATTGCTGGCCTTGGCTACCCTCTGCCCAGTGGCCAAATGAAAAATCAGAGTTATGTTCTCCTTCCAGGTATGTCCCATTGAACTACCTTTCTCCTCTGCTGGGTCACCTCGTGTATCTGTAGCACACACGATGCTATGCTCAGTGGCATTTTCCAGCTGGTTTGCCAAGAAGGTCTTGTAAGTATCTATCCATCAGCTCTGACCTGAAGTCTGGTAATGATCAGCTCCTAAAAGAGATGTACTTGCTCTGAGGCATTCGTGAAGTTGAATAAGAGAGGAAAGGAAAGAGCAAATATCTCTGCCTCTACAAGAGCACAGGGTTGCTCCCAAAAGAGATTTGAATGACCTGACAGTATGTGCCCAGAGTACAGCTGCTTTTATTGCACTCTAGGAGGGGAAAAGCAGTTCCCATACTAGGCCCTAATTCTGATCTGGATTTTAGACAGTCTCTGATCCAACAGGTTGCAAACGCTGTATTCAGGTGTGGTTTACAAAGCAGGGTGGCCTGTCGACTTGCAACATTACATTGGCTTTAGAGAGCTGTTGCCACAGCTCCTCTGGGCTGCTTCCAATCAGGTACCACTTCTACAACCCTTCAATTAAGTTGTGGGAGCTCTGAGGCAGGAATCAAGCAGGTTGAAGGGTCCCCATCAGCTCTAGTAGTGCTCATTAATCGAAAGTGGTTCCAGGATTTTCTGAGCCTTCTGTAGAAATAGGATATATGACTTGGGTGAGACGTACAGGCACAAAGGTCCCAGAAGCCATCTAAAGACCTCAGTTATTTTCATCTACTCCACGTTAATGCTGGGAAAAACTTACAGAAGCACATAATGCCTTTCCTTCTCCTGCATGCAAACTTTGATTCTTTATGGATTTTTCTCCATCACAACATCCTTTCTAGAGAGAATTCTTCTCTTGAGTGGCTCTTCCTTCTGTCTGTTACCTTAGAGGTAGAGACAGTCCTGATGTAGAGTTCCTCTAAGCTTTTTCATTTGACTTTATGAGAGGTTTCATCCTTCTCAGCCACTTGAAAATAACCATTCCTGGAGAAGCAGCTCCAGCCCTTTCTAAGTAACTTTCTGGTACCTGTGAACTCATTTCTTGTGCTATGAGATTGGCTGCATACAGCTTTGTGGTTGCCTGTGGATTCCTAGACAGACAAGTGATGCTGACTGAAGCAGTAGTGTGGTGCAGTGAACTGTGCAAGGTTTTGAACCAGCTGCTCTGCAGAAGGGACAGCGAGTCTCACACATGGGAGGCACAGTGAATTATGAAGTGGCCTCTTAACCCGTTTAGCAAACTCCTCACCAACTACATTTGCAGAAGCAATCTGGGGTACAGAGCAAATTAAGTTGAACCTATTGTAAAGGTTGTACAAAATTATATAGATGACTGTGTTTTGCCCAAGTGCTGCTCACCTACCATGAACTGTGGGCGGTCTCAGGCTATTTTCTTTGCAGCAGTGTCACGGAAGGGCCATGGAAATAGATGGGTTGAAGTGGGATTTGCCACCACAATTTCGGTTGGGTAAGTGCTTTATAGAATATGAGGAGTTAGTTTTCTAATCTGTATCATTAGGCCTAGTTTTCTTCTCTCCAACATTACTAACGTAACTCCAAGATTTTTCCCCGCAGAGTTTAGATCCAAAAGCAGAAGCATAAAACTTCTCTTTTTAAATAGTCCTTTTTTTTACTTTTCTGATGAAACAGTTTTCCTGATTTACTCTATTCAGTTGCGATCTGAACTGTTTCCCTGGGATTTGTGTTCAAATTGGGGATTTTATTATGGTCTGTAAGTACCTTCTCAAGCTCTTCCCCTTCATCATCAGTATTTGCAATTAAAATGGTGGCTCTCTTCTTTGGTATCTTTTTCCCATCTAACCTGGCTGAGGATACAAGGAAGTGGTGTTTTATAGCACGGAACCTGGGCCAGCTGGAATGAGGAGGCTCAGTGCGGCAGCCTCTAACCTCCTGCCTTTGCATTTATTATTGTTTCATCCTGTCTTCCCTCTGTTGTGATAGACAGATTAATAAACATAATCTGATGAGCTGTGACAGCGTTTGGGCAAGTTTAATACCAGAGTTCATACAGGTGCTGCCACAGGCCATAACAAATGAAAACAAAACAGACCTTACTTTCATATCTTGTCTGAGCTACAGCATCTGTAATAGCACAGCACCTTCTAGCTCCATGTCTTAGTATTGATCCAGCTTTGATTTAGAGAAAAGAATAGCTGTTTCCATGCTCCTATAAGCTCATTCTGTGGCTGCCAGAATGTTCTTCCCAATCATAGCCACATCTGACTTGGTCCTACTTCGTATAGTTTCAAAGAGCTGAAAATGTTTTGAGTGAAGGTAGAAAACATGCTGGAAAACGAATCCTACAGAGGCAGAGCTTTAATGCATTTAAACCTCATTCCAAGTATTCCTGACCTGACTTCTTTGGACTTGCAATGCAGTTGGATGAAGCACACTAACACAGTCAAAGCAGTTTCTGGCTCAGTGAGCCCTAAGCTTTGCTGTGCACAGCTCTGCAAAAGCAAACCCTGTCTCTGCCAGCGAAGCTCTTGCTTCACTGTGGAGTCCATGAGCCTCAGAGGCTGGTCAAAAGCACAGTACCTGCATTTTCAACATCAAACCTCCCTCTGTCTAGTCAGAAATCTCCCAAAGTTGCAAAGTTGCAAACCAAAAATGATGCTTTGAAGACTGACAACACCACTTTGCTTCTGTGTCGGGTGGATCCTGAGTCTGTTGCCACAAAGGGTGGATATGACCCTCCACAATCTGTAGTGAGTCTGTTCTCTTCCAGTGCATTTTTCATCTCAATTTCTTAGGAGAGCTTGGAAAAACTTTGTTCTGAAGGAGATGTAGGATGTCGCTTTCTGTTTTAGGAACAAGACTTTCACTTCCTAAACTGCAGAATCTGACTGGTATTGAGTGGTGAAAGTGTAAGAAATAACACTTGCAATGACTGTGACTGTTTTCCAGCTCAGGGCAGATGCAAACTAGACGTGACTAATGAAGTGGGAGGAGAAATAAATCTCTTGCTGCACTGAAAAGAAGGGCTTTTACCCTCGTCACTTACCCACTGTGTCTTGTTATGCCATGCAGCTGATCTGCTTCATGGTCCTGGGAATGGTGCCACTTCCGTGGCAAGACTGGAAGACAAGAAAAATACAGAATGTGGAGACAAGGGGCCCTGACCAATGCAAGTCCTCATCTGTCTGAAGAATTGAAAAGCATCCGAGTCTGTCAGGTGAACACTCCTCTTTTGCTGATGTAGCACCAAGTGTAAACTTAGCCATAAGTGGTGGCCTGAAAGCAAGTTGAGGAACCCCGTGTTACCGCTCAGTGTTCCAGTCAGCCAAATAACTGTAAAGGAGGCCAGAAAAATACAGGAAAAAGGCATATTCTTTCTCTGTGTTTCTCTATTTGACATTTCAAGTGGAATATTATTTCCCAGTGGGAAAATTCAAATGGTAATTTCCCCGCAAGAACTCCAGAGGGAAAAAAATAACAACACCCTCGATCTTCCACCCAGCGGTAATTGTGAGTACCTGTGCTCAAGGCAGAATGTTCTGCTGTTTCCTGAGGGAACTGAATGAATTCTGATGAGCAGTATTTCAACTTTTAAGAGAGGTTTCAATTTTTTGGCATCCAATTTACATCTTTTCTTCTTCTTTCCTTTTTGTTCACTGATTTACTTGAAAGGCTTCCTTGATTTTCACCAGCGTGTCCTATGGAGCCCATCCTCCAGATGAGATGAAACTTTACATTGTGATTTGCAGAAATAATCATCAAATTGCAGAAGTCAGCAGCAGAAGCCCATGAAAAATTGCAGGTCCCCTTAATAATGAATCATTGCCAAGCAGCCAGATGCTGAAGCAGCTCAGAAATCTTTGCATTCCGACTGAAGTGAGAGGCAAATGCCATTTGCAAAAGAATATTCATAGTCAGAGGAATATGTGTTGTTAAAAAGCAACATCGAAAGGTATATGAGAAAAAGCAGGTAAATAAAATTATTTAAGCATCCAGGCTAAGTCTGCATTGCATGGAAGAGCTGAAGTTTGCATATATAAATACATTCAAAATGGTGTGAGGGTTGAGGAAGGCAATAGTGTGCTGCAACAAAGAAACGTCCAAGTGAATTATCTGGGAAGGCTTCTCAGAGTGCTATTCCTCTGAAAAAACCCATGTTTTTCAGAGGGGAATATCGATGTCTTTCCTTACAAGGGTTTGGTTTTACTCACACATAGATTTGCTTGAAATGCTCCAGTCTTGAGTTGGGCTGAGTGTGGCTGGACACCAGGTGCCCACCAAAGCCACTTGAACACTCTCTTTCTCAGCTGTATAGGGGGAGGGAATATAATGGAAGGCTTGTGAGTCAAAATAAGAGCTCATTCACCAATTACCATCACTGGCAAAACAGATTTGATTTGGGGAAATGAGTATCATTTATTACCAAACAAATCACTGTAAGGTAATGAGAAAATAAAACCTAACTTTAAAAACACCTTCCCATCCCTCCCTTCTTCCCAGGCTCAACTTTACACCTGATTTTCTCTACCTCCTCTCCCACAGTGGCACAAAGGGATGGGGAATGGGGGTTGTGATCAGTTCATCACACATTGTCTCTGCCACTCCTCACACACCTCTTTTGCTTCAAGTTGTTGCTCTGCCTATTTTCACTTCTTTCCCTGGGTATTGTTCCACAGGGTGCATTCCCCACAACCCCCTAAGTAAGTTGCCCCTGAGGCTGTCTTGCAGCAGGCATTGACTTTGTCAGACACGGGGGAACCTTCTAACACCTTGTCACAGAAGCCACCCCCATAGCTCTCCCGCCAACAGAACCTTGCCATGCAAACCCAATCAAAGCCCAGATGAAGTCCTTCCCCACTGGCAACTTGAGCAGCCCCTTGGTGAATTCCTTTTGTAAGTGTGGCTCAGTGCTCTCTATGATGTGTGCTTCTGTTTTTAGGTGCAAACAACAATCACATAGAGCCATCACAATCCCTTCCTCCTGAACTGGGAAAGTGGCACTGTGTAGGATTGATCCTGTGGAGAAGTTCAGACACTTCTGGAGGCAGAATGATGTGGTAGAACATGATGTGGTTTAGGTAAAATGCTGTCCTGTGGTCTGGACAGGCTGCTCACCTTTCCAGCCAGACCATTATAGTCT
The DNA here is from genome assembly GCA_024733675.1 of Psilopsiagon aymara. Lineage (NCBI taxonomy): Eukaryota > Metazoa > Chordata > Aves > Psittaciformes > Psittacidae > Psilopsiagon > Psilopsiagon aymara. Next base: position 28,467 of record JANRGW010036808.1, on the reverse strand, counting down.
GGTATTGCAAACTCTGTGCTAAGTCCCAGAGGGTCTTGTTTTCATCCTGTTTCACCTTGTTGTGCCTGTGTCTCTCTGTTTGCACAATGGAGAGAGCAACAGCTGCCTGCATTGTGTGGTGCATCAAGATGAAAGTGCTATTTAGGAATCAAGTGTTTCTCTCAAAGGAAGAGCCTCTTCTCATGTGTATCTTGTTCATATTGAAAGACAATTTACTGGCAGGGGGTAGCAGTGCTTCTACTCTCAGTTCTTGGCATCTTGCTGGTTAACTTCTGCCCTGCAAGTGAATGAAACTAGTATTTTATCCACTGTCTACAGTATGCTATTTCTTTGGAAGCTGGATTGTAATGAACTCGCTCTTTATTACAATTAACAAATAAATCCCTACACCTTTAAATTAGATCATAAATATTTCAGTGAAATTCAATACTGCTGTGATTATGTTTTCTTTCCCATAAGAGATTCCTCAGTGATAGCAGCCAGGCAACTGCTGTTCCAAATTAGATGACCCCAAGGATGTTCCTTATGACACATTTGGCTGCCTTTTCAGTGGCTTCCTTCTTTTATAATCATCTGAGATACAGCAGTGCTAACTAGTGAGTAATAAAGACACTTATGTAGCAGACAGAATTACTTTCTAGTGGTATAAAATCAGCGCGACGTAGGCTGCTTGTCTTCCAGCGGGACAGGCCTGGGAGCGGTGCATTGCCTGGGTCAGTGCTGCTATGAAGAGCAGGAGGGAAGTGGAGATACTACAATACAATGAGATTTGTCAAGTTTCACTCACTGAACATCAGTCCACTGGAGTCTCTGCATAGTCTGTAGTCAGAGCCCACGCACTGAAGGCAGCTCGGTGGCTTCTACTCTCTCTGAGCACAGTACCAGCCAGATTTGAGGTTCTCTGATCATTGAGTTGGGTGCAGCCTACAGCAAACACTGCACAGCTGCACTATATCATCAGCTAAAAAAACCCTGAGTCCCATACCTACAGCATGCTCCCAGTTACAGCTGTGTTGAATATCTGTGCATTATGCAACACCCAATGCTCTGGATGTTCATTCCTCCTGATGTCACCTTGCTTGTACACTGAACCTACTTAACCTGTCAGAAGAAGAGGATGGAGAAATGTTGGTTAATCTTAGAGACAAACTATTTCTCAGACTTCCTTTTTTAATCTCTAAGTTAACTGTTTTATATGTTTAGTATGACTCAGGTATTGGGACCACTTTATCCTTCTTGTAGATCTTTGGGATTTACTGCAAAATGGTCAAGCATCCTGTCAAGATGATACTTTTAACCTGGCAACAGCTTTCAGTATCTTTTTTCCCCCTTTGTCTTAGCTTTCCAATGCTCTCTCAGTCTCCTTTCCTTCCCCCCAGCCACCAAAATTATTTCCTATCTCTGACAGGAAAAGAAAGGAAACAACTTCAGAGTAGAATGCAGCTGAGATGTTGCCAGCTCATGGAAAAAGCAGCGTCCTCTTGATAAATGAAAAATGAAGCTCCAAAAGCAGCTTGTCTTCCCTGAATAAGAGTTTCCACTGTAACATCAATGGAGGACTGAGCACAGTGGCTCTGCTTTGTACTCCCCAGCCCACCTGGTAATGATTTAGGAGTTAGTATTTGTCATGCTTCTTTTTCTTTGCCTCATGTTTTAGCACTTTAAAGGATGTTGAATTCTTGTTGTGATAAAAGCCTGTCGTTTGAATTACTGTATTAGAAGCAAAAGCAAGGGTGTGAAAACAACTACAGCACTAATCCATCCAGAGCTTTTGCTGTGCCACCTTCTGTCAACTGGGTCCTGTGGTGGAAGCTGCCCCTTCCCATGGGCCTGGCACTGCACTTTGGCAGCACAGAGCTCCTCCACAAGAGAGCTTGGCTGTGGGTAGCTCAGCACATAGAGAACCCTCAGCACTAGCTTTGCTCTCCACTCTTGGCTAATCTGGAGCCCATGGAGATGAAATTCAGACCCCTTCAGTACAGAGGAAGAGATGTCCCCTCCCCTCTCTCAGCTAGCTCATCAGAATGAGGATTTGCGTCTTCTGTCTCAATTCAGAAAGGTAAACGTTTGTAAAAGATAGGAAATCTTCACTTCCAGTGTTTGCTCTCTTCTGCCACCCACTCTGTGACCTGACTGGAAGCAGGGCTGAGCTGTCTTCATGACTGCAGACAGCCTTAAACATCCGCTCCGAGCTTCCTGAAACACATTCGAGTCAATGGTGAGGAACCAAGACACCAACTTCCAAACATGTTCACATCCATTTTTCAAAGCTGAACTCTCATTTGCTTTGCGTGACCCCGGGAGCTGGAGCATTAAAAGAAGCACCCTGGAACCACTCAGGAATTGTAGTTTTCCAGTGCTGAGCACAACCCCAGGGCACTGACTCATGCTGGATATGACAGGAGCAAGCCCTGAGTATTCTTCATCAGGTATTTTAAAAGCACACATGGAGGCAGCGCCTGCTCTTACTGAAGAGGAAATACAGGATCTTAAAAAGAGAAAGGATAGATGTCTTTTTTGTTCTTAGTGATTCTTGAGCTGATTTTCCTTGCCTTGTTCCATCCTGTTTCTGTCTGGATTTCAAACCTCCTACAAGCTGCATCTCCACTTCCAGCAATGCTGCATCTCCTCAGAACGGAGCCGAACCCTTTCAGATCATGGGAATGTTCCAGTTGCAATGAGGAAAATTATCTCTATTCTCAAACATAACAGCATGGCTCATAGAAAGGGCTAAGCTTCACCTCCATACCTGCACTTTCCAGGGCAATCAGCAGTTCACATACTCCTTTGTCTTCAGAACTCAGCCACTCTCTGAGCACCATTCTCCATGGATTTGATGTCCTCCTGCCTTCCCTGATGACACCTTTGCCTCTGTCTCCTCCTATGATGTTTGTCAAAAGAACCACTTGAGAAGCTGTTCTCAAATGGTTGGTGTCACTTGAAGCTCCCACTAATAAGAAATGTCCTAATTAGCTGCGGTGCGAGTTCAATGGTGATCATTGTCAGCAAATCCAAGATGTAATTCCAATTAACAATAATGATTCAGAACAATTAAGCAGTTACCGCTGCAGTGAATTGAAGCTTCTCTCCAGCAGGGCCTGAGCTCCCAGCTGAAGGTTTTCCTGAAAAGAAAAGTAAATAACAAGAAGTGCATAAAGAGAAAAATCAATGCAAGATAATTTGCAGCTTGTCTAAGGTTTGAGATGGGAGCAGGAATACTTACTAGGTTGTATTTAATCAGGCTTCAGTAAGTGGTGTGTTTACAAGGTGGAATGAGAAACAACCTGGATTGAGGTTTTCAGAACTGTCTACAGGGACTTAGATTAGAACAAGCTGAATGTTAAAAACCACGGCACCTCCACTCCTTGTATTGCATTATTTTGGGGCCTAAATTCCCAACTGAATCATTTTAGCCCAAATGTTACAGATTTGCTTTTTAATATATAGAAGCTTTCAAGTTCACAAGTTTTCTTCATTTCATTGTAAGACCAGGAATTTTCCACTGGCAGAGTGGGGACCATGGGCCAGGAGGACTGAAGGCACTTCTGATTCACCTCTACCATTCACATCTAAAAAGGACCCTCTTTGTATGTGCTTTGAAACCTCATGCAATTCCTCAGCTGAGTGAGGATTGGCAGGAGGGAAAAGCTCAACTTGCACCTTCCTTAGTTTTTGGTTTTCCTGGATTCAGGTGGGTGATGTGAATTTTGCAGCGCTGGGGGCACCAACTTTTGTGGCTGTAGCTTTGATTATTCTTGCTGAACAGTTTGCTAAACCAGCTTTTCTAGAATTTGCTCAAACAAACAGCTCCCTCAAACATGGGTCTTTGCTATTTGTAAGAAAAAATCTGCACTGTGACTTAGTCCATGGGAGAATGCTGTTGACCTAAAAAGCCTCTAAGATCCAGAAGGTTTTTCTTCTCATTTGGCTGGGGAATCTGTTTAGCTGTGAAAGGTCGCAGTTGTTATACTTTAAGTCCTTGACCTTCTGTTTTATGGAGAAGCTATTTAAGATTTTATAGAGAAGTCACTGAAGCGTGGCAGTTAGAGCAGGCTTGAAGGCTGTGACAGAGCACACCATCCTCCACTGGCTCCTGCAGAAATCCATCTGGCTCCTCAAGGAATGGGTATTGGGCTGAAGCACCTCAGCTGGGAAGCCTACTCCTCCTTAGCTGGAGGTATCACAAGAAGTGCAATGCACCACTTCCTTGATCACTTCTTTCCAGTTGGTCATGAATATATGGGTCTCCTTTCACCTTACAATTTGATCTGCCTTTCAGCTTCACTCAGTAGGTCCTTCATTTGCAGACAAAACTTCTTAAGGACCCAGCACTGTGTCTTTGTGCGAGTGATCTCACCTGAGCACTGTCTGATCTCTCTCTCATACATACAACAGCTGTGACAAACAGTGCTTGGCTCTCACCTCTTTCACTTGTTTTTCTTGTGCCTGACCTGCTGTTTCCTTACTGCTCTGCTCCTGGCTGTTCCAGCTCTATCCATGGACCTTGCAGGCTTTGCCCTAGAGGGGTGAATCCTATCTCAGTGCTATGAGTTGTGTCCGGCATGTGTGCTTATTGAACTAGAGAGAGAAGCCTTGAGCGTGCAATAAGGACCTAAATGCAGAGGAGACCATGAAGTCTGGTCATAGAAGAAGTCCCTGTGAGGCTTGTGCTGCTTCCCCAGGAACTCCCCCTTCCCTACGCTTTTGCTTGGGGTTGTTTCTTGTGAGTGGGAAGAGATGAAAAGTCTGATGTGTTATTAGAAACACTGTTAGCAAAACCAATGTGAAAATAGCTCCACTATAAAAATGCATTGTACCGGAGGAACTGAAAAGAGGGAGGATGAAATAAAGGAGAACTTCACACTTCCTGGAGGAGACTGCATTTTTTATGAGTGGATTAGCTGACACAAACCCCTTTGTAAATCACTCCGCATTGCCTGCGTCTGTACTACTTTGTCTCTGTACATGTGAAGAGGAGGAGGTCATGAAATGGCAAGGACTCGTGCTGAATCACTCAGGAGCTGATTGGGTAACAAGACAAAAAGACCTGGAACAAAACTTTTCCATCTCTTTTTAAATAAATTATTAACAAATAAATGTTTTCTACTGTTTTGCTGCTGCTGTAAGGCAGGTAAATACTCCTGCTGAGAGACACTGTTTCCCATCACGTTTACTGTGAGCTGTGCTCTAGATAGGGAGCAATGAGGGAAGACTCACACATTTTTATGCACTGATACTCAAAGTCCACTTTAGGACTTTCAATTCAAATATTATAGCAGTGCACATTCAGTGGTTGGGTCAAGACCATGGAAGTATTGACATGACTAGAAACTAGCTGTGAAATGGTATTAAGTGGGGAGACAAGGCTGGAAGTTACTTGTTATACCTCTCTGCAGCTACAAAATGAGGGTGCATTTGTAGTGTATGTGAGAGAAAGGAAAGCTGCTGTGCTCCTCACATGCAGCCCACTTTCAGCCCTGCAATGCGCTGCAGCAGTGCCCAGAGATGGTCAGAACATGCACCCTAATGGGTGACATGGAGCAGAGAAACAATTCCAGTCCCCAAGTTCAGGCTCCAACATCGTATTGCAACAGATAGGGCATGCCTTGGGATTCACAGCGTGTTCTTGCCCTTGCTGCAAGTCACATCAGTGCTCTGGCATGTGTTTCCTTGCCTGCTAAATGGAAATAATGTTGTTTCACCATGGGCTTTGAGAGGTCTGGAGGGAAAGTGTAAGTCAAACCTGTAAAAGGTGAGGTTTGCAGTGACAGCACCTGATCGAAACAGAACCCAGACTGATTGGCTTTCAGGCTTGCAGCCCTTGAAGCTTGTGGGAAAGCTAATAACTTTGAATAGTTGCTCTGATGGAGCTGGAAATCATTGGACCTTTGTGTACCTGAAGGTTTGTCTTAAGAAGTATTGCCTCTCCCTGATAACCTTGTCTCTTTAATATCTCAAGATCGTCACAGCTGCAACACTGCTGTGAGCACTCACTATAAATGGCATCTTTGTCACCTAATGTCTATAGATGAAAGAACAAAAAGAAGACACCAGGGAGCTTCTCTTGGCCCTGCTATGGCTGCCCCATTTCTGCTCAGTGATGGCTTTGGGTACAGCTGGATATATGTTGTGTACTGGTGTTTTAGCCAGCGCAGCACTGTCTTCTCCTGATGAAGAGGAGAACAGCCTGGGCTGTGCACAGATACTCATAGAATGGTTCAGGTTGGAAAGGACCTTAAGATAACCAGTCCCAACCCGCTGCCATGGGCAGGGCCACCTCACCCATGTCACCCAAGACTCTGTCCAAGGCAGGGACTGCTTCTTGGGTTGCTTGAGAGGCAACAGGGGAGTGGCTGATGAGCTACAGGAGCCACTTAAATGATCAGAATTAGGACTCTGTTTGCAAGTGGGAGGAACCCCCGAAACCCTATTGTGACCCACTCCATGGCCACATCTGCCATCCTGCAGCTGGTCCTGGCCAGATCCAGGTTGGGATAATTTTGGATGAATTGGGTTTCTGGTGTACCTGACTCTCAGCTTAGCTCACAGGTCATGTATGTTTCCAGAGGCTCAGCAGCATGCACAGTATGGGATGTGCTTTTCTTTCTTCTCAAAATTGGAACATAGGCAGGATTCTATGCAAGTAAATCCCACGTTTATGCAGCTCTAAAGCAAAACACAACAGAGGTATGCCACAGAAGCATTTTTGGATAGAAAGTGAAGATTATGGTATGCCATGAATCAGGAACTAAGGAAGGAAGCTGAGAGTCTGCCAACACAGCAGGCCACAAGTTTAACCTCCTGTAAATGAAATTCCCTTTAAATAATCCTGAGGTAACAGGACCTGTGTGGCATCTCATACGAAGGGCATTTTAGCATCCCATTCTCTCTGGAACTGTTCCTGATTTGGGTAACTACCAACACTGTCTGAAGTGCCAAGTCCCTCAGCACCCTGCCTGGACACTGGTGCTGTGCCACTCACTTGGTTATCTGAAGCAGTGGCATATAGTACCAGTTCATTCGGCCATTGCCATAAAAGCTGGGGCTGGTGCTGCGCTCTTACTCCAGGTGAAACAGCATGGCATGTGTTCCCAGATAGGTCCTTGTAGTGAAATTGCTATATAATGAATAACCTGATTAATCCAAGAGCCTATGCTAATAAACCCAGTGCAAAGTCATCTGGAATCCCGGAGGCTCTCCATTCTGCTTCAATATGTACCACTTTAATACTAGGGAAGGAAAGATTTTGCTAGCAGAGGGAAGCATGAATAATGTATGGCTGTGGATAATGGTAAATAGTCATTGCATATTCCTCCTTTCCTTCGGATGTACTGTGCATATGTTGAAGACACTCTGTTCAGAGGAAAGGATTATTTGAAACAGGGAGGTGATGCACAGTGTCTTGCAAATTCCAGTCGGGAATGTGGCAGCTTGCACCGTGATGTCTGACAATTGCCTACAATATCAAATTAATTACTCAAGAAGGCCAAGGTTTGCTCTCTGCATGTGTGTTTGCAAGATACAAACAAAACAGGGGAAGCCTGTTGGTGTGTAAGGAATCTGGGAAAGATCTTTAGGAAAGGTCCCCAGTCTGCTCTCTTTGAAGATGCTGAAGTACCCATTAAGGTAGGGAGCTTTGGGAACATGTCTGCTATCCGCAGGGAGCTGCAGAGATGATCTGCTCTCTATGGAGCTCCGCTTTACAGCAAACCATCCACTTAAAATCCTGTAACTCCCACTGAGGCTAACACTGGACTAAAATGGGATCAATGGGGGCACTGAAGGAGAATGCTGACAGAGTCATCTTGTGGAGCACAAATACTCCTTGTGCTCAGCTACGACTGCCTGTGAGGTTAGTGTCTGCACTGGCACAACCACTCCCGAGTAAGAGCCAGAAGGAATTGATCCAAGTCCTATCCCAGCAAGGTCACTGCAGTGCTGATATCACGCGTGGCTAACTGGAGATTGCTCAACAGTCAGTTCAAACAGCCTGAATGGAGGTTACTATGATAGATACTATGTTAGACTCTACTAGTTAGACTCTATCCCATACTATGAGGATGTATGGGTAAAGTCCTGCACTGGCTTGTCAGTCAGGAATTGACTGGAAATCTGTCCACAGCTGATGTAAGCTTAGCTGCTGGAACTTACAACTAAATTTGTTCCCACTTCTTATTAATGCACAGCCAGAAATCTGCTCCTGAAAGTCTCTGTGTGATTCAGTGCCCCATCTGCAAATAGGGAAGTATTCCCTATGTGTTTTCTCTGATCTAGAGTTAAAATTGGATCAAGGGTGTCCTCTCACTATAGCCATTTCTGCCCCATCCCTGGCAGTGTTCAAGGTTGGTTTGAATGGGGCTTTGAGCAACCTGGTCTAGTGGAAGGTGTCTCTGCCCACAGCAGGGGGTTGGAACTGGATGATCTTCAGGTCCTTTCCAACCCAAACCATTCTATGATTGTTTATTAGATGGGAAAGGTTGGGCTTGTCAAGGAACATCATTGAGATACAGATTCCACAGCAGGGCTGGGGGGCTGTGATCCTGCTGATTCAGTCCTAGGCAGTATCGGGTGATCTGCCTGAACTCTTGTGTGGTATCATCGAAATAGTGAATTATTCAGCTCCATGGGCCAAGGGTGAATCATAACCAGTATGCTGCTGTCACCCCGATAATATCTTACAAAGCCTAGTGTTTGTGGCATGGTTCATTGCCTTGTCACAACCACACATGCATTCCTCTGGGCTCACTCCTGGACCAACTAGGGCAGATCGCTGCAAAGAGCCATGATTCCTGGCTGGCTGGGGACACTTTGGCAATGGCCTGGAGGGACAAAGCAAGGTGTGTGACCTGTACTGATTCCATCGGGTCCATCTGTCCTGCTCTACGCTTAGTTTAGATGCAGTCTTGGTTTGAGCCTGTCTGTGGAATATACTTTGCAACAAACTGGCAGCCCAGGGTTTGGCGAGAGACTGTGTGAGCAGCTTAGTCCTTCTTCGTGCTCTTCACAGCTGAATGAGAAGCTAGAGATCTTCGCCTTTCCCCACCTGGTCACTCTGTGTCTTTTGCCAGGTCAGCGCTTCTGATGTGGCAGCTAGAATTGTTTGCCAGCCCAGTTCTATCACAGTGATCTGGATTAGCCTAAATCACTGCTAATACTAGGGGTTTATTTGTTGAATCTTTTAAACCCAATTTGACAGAACCAGGTTAAACAGCAGCTCTATGATCAGTTATACCAGCTGATGTCAAAGACTGGTAAGCATTTAACTTACCTCAGCTGAACTCAGAATAGCCCACAGTATAGTGTCTGTGTACCTCTCTGGTGGGAACCGATCCTATTTCAAGCAAATGTGGCAAGGGCTCAGGTAGATGTGCTAGGTCCTAGCTGACATTATCCTGGAGGAAGACTCTATTGATAAGACTGCTATGCTAGGGAGTTGTGCTTGAAGGGAGGGCAGGCTCCTGGGGGAGAAAGAACAATGTGGGAGAATTCAGACCTGCTTTGCACTGAGGTTGGAGCTCAGATGTCATCACACCCTGCTTTGCAATGACTTGGCTTTGTGCAGCATATGTCTCCTCTGTTGGCTCTTTCGGGGCAGGCAGGATGCCTCTGGTCCTGTCTACACACAGAGAATAATATGGTGAAAGGAAAGGGCATCCTCACGGTGTGGAGATGTGCCGTGGCTTCAAAGCTGAAAGCAGACTCTGCATTCTTGTGGAGGATGTTATAAGGCTGTGTTGAAGAGCCTTTGTTTCGCTGTACTCTTCTGGTACTAGAAAAGTAGCCTGGCAGAAGAAGGGCAATCACAAGGGAGGGGCTGGATGTAGGACTGAACGTCCACTTGGAAGAGCTGAGTTCTTTCTAAAAGGTCAGTGGAATTAGGTTTTTACCCATGGCAAACACTGATGCATCAGACGTGGAAGCCTGTGGCAGTGGGTCAGAGTGGGAACACAAGGAAATCTGGCTATTTGTGGAGGGGAATTCTGGTTCACTAAATGCTTGAGGAAACATCTGAGAAGAAGCACACCATTCTCCAGGATACCTCTTATTGAGCAACTTGATCTTCTGGGTACCCATACTCCAGAGTTATGATCAAAACCAAACTTCAGTTATTAAACTCCTTATTTATAAAGTGCCTTCAGTTATTACATTCCCTGCCTCAGGCAATCTGGTGCTGAATTTTTTGCAATAAGCTTTATAGCTCTGAAGGACTGGGTTCAAGCAGTATAAGATGAGAACCAAAGGGCAAGTTTTGTTGCTGAAAAATGATCCTCCCTGATTTTTAAGAGGTATGTTCTTGAAGGGAACTTTGGAAGCAGGGACAGTGCTCAGCATGAATGTGCACTTTGATTGGAGCTCAGGATAGTTATCTTCCCGGATGTCTGTCCCCAGGGTTGATAGACTACGGCTTTAACACTTCAGCTTTGGACATACCAAATGGCCTGGCTTCCCGGTCTCCAGCTCTTGGCCTGATCCACCAAGACTACTAGAGATCCACATTGAAACTTCAGGGATTTAATGAACTTGTGAGTCCGCATTTCTTCCCTTTATTTCGTTACATTTCTGAGTGTATTTTCTCTCCACTTACCCTTTGCTCAGGTAAGGCTGGATTTGGTGTTATGAGGAACGTGGCAGGGCTGGGAAGGAGGAACACTCAATAACTAATGTCAACAAGATGTTTCTCCTCCCCTGTGGAGCTGTTAATAACCATTCCTCTATGAAGCTGTGCCAGGTTTGATTGCCTCATCCAAACCCAAGCCAACTCCATTGGCTTGTTTAATCACTTGCAGTGTCCAGCTGCATCTCCCAAAGTCTCTGGTGCAGAGTTTCCAGAGCACAAGGAGTGCAGACACTTTAAAACAGCTAAAAAAGGAGATGAAAAAGGAGCATGGTGGCAAAATGCAGAGCAACAAAATAGAAATCTCTTTGCTGGCACTGTTCATCTGTATTTTTGAGATTACTTTGAAGCTGCTGAATCTGAATATAGCTATAGGAGGTTGTGCTTCTAATCTGTAAGGAGATCATCCCAACCATGACCTCCCTCTATCCACTTGGTACAACATTTGCTTCAGTCAAATTGGTGATTAAACTCCCGAGATGAGAAATCACCATGGTTCAAGTCCTGAATTTAGTGCAGCAAAAGTTCTTAGTTACTGCTAGCACCAGCCAACACCTAAGGCATAAATATAACAGGATAAGTTTTGTCAAGGATGTTCCGTTTGCCCTAAAGGAGCCCTTGCAGCCTGGGTATGACAATCAGGACTCCAATAATGGGAAGCGATGAATGGTAGGGAAAACGTGATGGTGGACATAACAGTGAACCAAGGCACTGGGACTGCAGAGAGGTTTGCTTGGTACAGCTTTGTCCCATTCATTAGCTTAAATGCTGTTTCAAAAATCAGAGCTGGCTGAGAAGTTGTTACAGTTAATGACAGGGGGGCAGAAGAAGAGCTCTCAATAGCAGGTTTTCTTGCATTGCTGCCATTATGTTGAAATAAAAGCTGTTCAGGAGAACACACAATAGCCATCTTGGTGGAGAAGAACTGTATTTTGTTTCATTCCGACTAAATGGGGGTGATACGATCTGTGGCGCACATTCAGATGCTGCAATGTGAGCATGAGAGGGGCAGCACCATCCCTATGAAATGGTTTGATGACTCCACATAGGCATGAACAAGCTATTTTTTTCTTCATTAGAAAATGCTGGTTTTCCCTTGGGTTTGAGGGTTTAAAAGACTGCAAAATAGGAACTTGGTTCCTGATGAGTTTAAAGATGCAACTTGGGAGGGGAAAGTCAAGGGCTCTCTGTGGAGCCCAGGGAACTTCATTAGAAGTCAAGACAAAATGAGGCTGCTCAGCACTTCTTGGCCATAAACCACTTCAGATCTTTAGAAGGGGCTGTCTCTGCCCATGCTGTAAAAGAAAAAAGGCAGCGACATAGGTGCTGTGAAGCACCTTTCAGGCATCTAGAATGCTTGTGCTACCCTGCAGAGTGCTACTTGACATATACAGCAACTCCAGTGGGAAGCACAACAGCATTTGCATTCTGATCTATGTAAGGACTTGAATTAAAGAAGAGAAAAAATACACATATTTCTTATATCATTCAGTCTTATTCTGTGAGGTTTCCAAGAAGAAAATCATCTGCCATTAATTGGGCAACACTGCCCATGTCCAGCATCTCAAACATTAACTGTTCTTGCTTCCACCAATAAGCCCCATGATTTCTCATACCTGAGATTCCTGGTCAAGCTCTTATGAGCTGTCAGCTCATGAGCTCCCATTTTGCTCTGGGTAAAGCAGATTCCTTTTAAATGGATCAGACACTCACCATTCCACTTGTTTTTTCCAGCCCACACAGGCAGGAATAAGCAGCTGGGTCACCAACCCCATGTGGTTGCATTTGTGCTCTTGCAGTCAGGTTTGCAGCACCAGAAAATGTGGCTTCTTACATCTAGGGCTGCTGTGGCTGTGAGATTCGTGTCAGAGATGTTCCACACTTTGGCTGATTCTGTTGTGCATGGCCATGGAATGGGAAAGCTGCTTTGCATGACATGTGCTGAGCAGCTTTTGCCTTGAAGCAATAAAACTGGGTGCTCTGGGAATGATGCTCCTAACTCCTGTCACTGCACATGCTCTGCTTGTTTTCTGTAAAGGGCTGATCCTTTCCGAGGCTGCATAAATAAGTTGGTTCTTTCCTTCTCTTTCACCCCAAGGCAAAGGATTTTACACTGCCTCTGGATGTTGCCCAGGATTTCCTGGCTGCTGAATCAGGGTCATGGTTTAGATCACAAAGATCCAGTTTCTGTTGTGTCTGGTTAACAGTGTGTTTGTCTTTCCCCTGGCAAACATGCTCTTAAAGGGACAGGCTGAATGTGTCTGAGCTCCTTTGTTGAATAAAATTGCCTTTGTATGGAAAGCTGCAGTCCATGCTATGCCAGCAGGCTCCATAAGTTCCAGGCCATGCTGTGCCAGCAGGCTCCATGGGTTCAGTCCATGCTTTGCCAGCAGGTTCTGTGGGTTCAGGCTATGCTATTCCAGCAGGTTCCATAGGTTCAGTCCATGCTCTGCCAGCAGGTTCTGTGGGTTCAGGCTATGCTATGCCAGCAGGTTCCATAGGTTCAGTCCATGCTCTGCCAGCAGGTTCCCTAGGTTTAGGCATTCGGTTTTGGCTTTTCCTCTTTAAACAGCCAGAGAGTGCTCAAGGATTGATGATGACCAAAGGTATTAGGCACTAGAGAAGCATTAGTGGTCCAGAGAATGTTTATAGTACACTTTGACCTGGTCAAAACACTCTGCCTGTTCATCCATCCCTTCTGGAACTGTCCCCTTCCAAAACCACTCTGAAACACCCAATAGCCACTTTTATTTCAGGGATCAATCTGCAGAAGAGTTTCCTTCCCTCATTTCTTCCTTCCCTATCCTGGCTCCATCCTGAGGCTCAGCACATGGCTGGGACAGAAGGCTCATCTCTCACTGATACAAAGGTGGTAACAGCTATTTAAGCTCACTGGAATGTGCCAATTACTGTCTTTGTAATGAGGTGCACAGGCATTTACTTTCTTTCCTGGACTGTCTTGAGCTATCCAGCTGTAAAATTCTGCCATTGTTCTGACCAGCAAAGCAGCACTATGTCATTGGAAGTGGTATTTATAGTTCCTTGCAAACCCAGTGGAGTTTTCTCTGTGATAATTGAGGCTCTTGGATTTATAGATGGCTGGAAATGGCAACCCCCAAAATAATCAGGAAAATGTAATTTCAGAGAGCAAATAACTTTTCAAATTGCCCTTTTTCTGGAGCGCTGGACCTGCAGCACCATGTGGAAGCAAGGTATGGGCAGCTCTGCAGCAACAGCAGCACATGGAGCCAGAAGAATTAGTCTCTATTATGGGAGCTTTAAGGCCTGGCTCTGTTACGGCAATGTCTTTGGTCTCTGCTGGTGCCCAGGGGAGGAAGACAAGACACCCTGCATGGTAGCTATGGGGGCAGCCTGTGTAACTCAGTTCCAGTTGCCCAGAGGGGGAATGCAGTCACCCCTCTGCTCTCATGCACAGAAAGCGTGTATTCAGGTTCACATTACTTGGCACGCCTGCCAAATAGACGTTGAGTATTGCCATTCCTTTCAGGAAATGTGAAAACTGTAGCAAGGTGCTGTCTGGATGAGCAGATAGACCTGGACAACCCATATACCTTAAGGGGCAGACGGCTGTTTATGGAGCTCTCTTGTCCCAGACAGGGAAGAGACATCTAAGCCTGAAGATTTCCCTGGGAACCTGCAACCCAGACTGGAACAGGCCAGAGAAGCAGTTACCAGGCACTTCAGAAGTAAGACCTGAAAGCCTGGCTTCTCTGCTGTGAGCAGGGCACTGCCTACCTTTGCCCTGTTCCTGTTTCTACTGTATGCCAAGTAGCTGTTCCAATCCCTGTTTAAAGAAAAAGATGGAAAACAAGGCCCAGAGCTTAGCTTTTCACTTCAGTCCTTTGAGATTGAACTTCCTTATTTTGGGAAAAAGCATGAGAGCCCAGACCTCCAGAGTGCTGAATGCACTCCTTTAGCTGCACAAGAGGCTTTATTCTTGATAACAACCCACTTGGCTGTGATTATGTATTGGAAGCTGCTCTCCAAGGGGGCTTTTGCAATAGATGAGGACTCCAGGGCTATTTAAAAGATGCAGCTTGCTTCCAGAAGCCACAAAGCAGCAAAGTTGTTCAAAGGACTCATCTAAAACCTCAAAATTATTCCTAAAACAGAGGAAGAATGAAGCCTGAAATCAATGTGTCTGATGAGTTGGACATCTCCAAGGATGGCTTTGGTTATCTTTGATGCCTGCAGTGCCTGGTTTATGCACAGGACTAAGCCATCAGAGGAAAGTTCAGCAAGGATTTTTCCTTGGGAAGTAAAAATTAAGTTTCATCTATTTTCATGCAACTCCCTTTCTAATTCCAAGATGAAACAACCAGCAATTCTAATCCTCCACAATGGGAGCACAAGGAATGGCTGCACTTAGAAGTGCAGGCAACACCAAGCCCAATAAAAAGCTAAATGGGATTAATTTCACTGTATTATTTCCTTGCATCAAATACTCACGGCTCAGACTCATCATCACATTAACCCTGCTTGAAATGAATTGTGTGTCAGCTGAGCTGTGGCTGCTCTCACCTGCATCAGATATAAGGGCATACAGTGCAATCTCATCCCTTTTCATTGCAAATGAAGCTCTCCTTCTTGCCTTTGCTGTGGCTTGAGAGGAGGCAGGACTGCAGGCACTGCTGAGCAGATGCACGCTGTCTTGCTTAGCACCTTGGGCTTCCCTTTAGAATTGAAGTGGCCTTGATTTGCTTTACCTTTGTTTTAGATAAACTCAGTCACTTCAAAAAGCCCACTTGAAACAATCATCAGGGTGTTTGGTTGAGAATGAGCCCACAGTGTATTAAATTTGCTTTTCTTTTTCCCTTACAATGATCAGCAGTCTCTGCGGATACAACCTTATTTCAAAGCTGCTTCTAATTTGTTTCTCCAGTTTGCATCCTGACAGCAGTTGGGCTTCAGTAGCTGTTTACATTTAGCTCCAATAACATAAGATAATGTACTATTAAGTGATTAACTAATGATCCCAAAGCTATCATTTTCCTCCGGACCTTGCCCTGACACTCCTCACATCATTTTCTCTCTCATTAAAGTAATTAAAGTCAACGTTGTTGGAAGGGCCTTCAGGCAGTCAAACATGGAGCTGATACTAATAAGCAAAGCAAGAGCCACGTTTGTGTTTCTTTTGATGCACAGTTTAATTGCTGGGAAGCTAGGCACACAGTCTGCTGGAGAGAGGCTTCTCCATATGTGCATTAAACTTGCTGGAAGGGAAGGGGACAGGCAGCTGGGACAGAGCTGTTCCCCTCCAACCGCTTCGCTCTGGGGAGCAGCGCAGTGAAGATACTCTGGTATCCCATTTGCCCGCAGACCTTCCTGTTCCTGCACTACCTGGAGCTTCCGAGGGATTTTTCTCCATGGTCCTAAAGGGTTTCATGGTGAAGAAACAGAAACATGAGAGGTAATGAAGATTTTAAGTGTGTATTTCTGCTGCTGAGGAATTTGGTGAGCACATTGGCACTGGGTGGTCAAGGGCTGTGCAATGGGTGGTGATGGATAAACTCTAGTCCCATTCTGAATTCTCCTGCCTTGCTCACATTTGCCCATTTCCATGCAAAGGCACTGATTTTACCCATGGTGGTGGAGAAGTAATGCCCAGGACGAAGCCAGAGGAACCAGTAGCAGAAATACATTTGTAAATCACATACTGATCTCACAAGACTTTTTGCATAACTTCTTAACTGGTATGGACAGGAATTTTGCAGCTTGGTGTTGTATCTTTGGCTCAGACCTTGGAAAGTGTCCAACCTTTGAGAGGAGTGTTTTATTCCCTTAGGCTGGAGAAGGAAAATTGGAATTAAGGCTAAGGAAGAAGGAGGAACATAAAACAAAATTTCTCAGGAGGGACAATTATGGAAATAGAGCAGCTTTATTGTGGAAAATCAGTATTGCTTGTGAAAGTTACCTAAGCAGAGCACGGGGCAGTTCATTATTCTGTGCTCTAAATCAATATTGTAGAAGGAGTTTGAAGAACAGATCATCTTATTGTTTCTGTTCTTCTAAAAGCAACTACTGCAGTGGAAGTCCTGTTCAAAGGCTGAGTTCTCACTGGCTGCTGCCAGCTTAACCTGGAAGAATATAACTGACAGGTCTGCAGTTCTGTGACAAAGGTTTAATTCAGCTTTACACAGACTTGCTTTCAATTTACACAGAGAAATCCTGCTCCAGACAGTTGGTATTTCTTATCGTGGGAGATTACACGTTCGCTGAATAACTCTTTCTGAATCTTCCTCCGAGCCTGAAACGGGGGCTCAGAGATGAGCTGCTGCCTTCTATCAAACCAGGAGGGACTCTGTGGTGTTGATGATAAACATCTCCAGACAGCCTGAAAGCTCAGCTTGTTATCACTTGTGTGCAGTTGGCTTTTTCAGCAGTGAGGTGGAAAATAAACAGCCTCAGATCCTGCACACGGGTGAAACAGAGAAACTGTGGCCCAATTGATTGCAGGAATTTGAGGAAGCAGGAAGGAAAAACACTTTGGGCTTGAAAGTTTGGTCTGATGTGAGCAATTCTCTTAACTCTGTTGGCTGCTGTGTTCTACTCGGCTGTGAAAGCAGCACTTGAATACAGCACTTGGCTTCAGTGCTGTCTCATCCTAGGGCAGATCCTTCTGGAAACAGAGCCTCTTGCTGGGGAATTTTCCTAATAGCAGCTACTTTTAAACTTACTTTCTTGATCTGATTGCTCCACAGAAATCCCTTTCACATGTTAGGAACTTTCCAAGACCTGTGGAGGAGGAAGTTGGACTCAACGTTTTTGTGGAGCAATGAGAATTGGGATTATTGTGCTCTCCCGTTGCCATGCAGAATGAGAAAATTGCTGGAATGCTTCAGATAGAGAGTTTGTGACCTCGGCAGTAGTTACGTACTGTAGATAGGACTGTTGGATACTTGAGGTAGATCATACTACATGAGGACACTTTATTTATGCTTCCTGAGGTTCCAGTTCTCAGTCTGCTGAACACTTTGTGTTAAAGCTGTTTCCATCAGAACTATTCTGAACAATTTCAATCTTCTCTGAGAATAAAACATGGAGAAAACCTATCATTAGGGAGCTAGAGAGGAAAGGGCAGCCACAGTGACCTTGCTGTGAACATTTATCAATTTTCAGCATGCTGCTTTGGAATATTAATGTTTTTTTACTGTATTGTTTAGTCTGGAATTATCCTCGTACACTGAATGGTTTCCAGAACACATCAAAAATACCTCATGGCTTGATGCATACAGTGTAATAGTGAAGACAGTGAAGTGGTAAAACTTAGCCAAACATCACTGAGTGGTGGTGTACTTTTGAGTTTTTTGCAACTTACTGCTCTTATCCTTTATGGGATCGTATTTTTTGGGGAAGGATATTTTACTTTTTCTGTGATCCAGAAGAAAATGATGAAGAGCTCTTCTGGGGCTGGAGACAGGGAGGGAAGCAGTGGCTTGCAAGTTGAAAAGGAAGTTGTGGGCGACTGTGAACAATTACTGACTGAGCAAAGACTCAGTATCTCCTTAAAGGAAGGACAAATCTTGTGCATTAGAACAGAATCCTGTTGTTCCTTCTAGGCGGTAGTTCATATATCATGCAGGGATTTCTGTCTAACCACAGGCATCCCCGCCAACATCTGGCAGAGGAGGAGGAGAAAAAAGAGATGTAGATTGTGAGGGCAGAGAGCTGCCCAGCTTCTCATGGCTTATGGGATTTGTAGCTAGAAGCAAGAACAAAACTCCTTTGCAAACGTCTGTGGTGCTTAGGTTATTATGTTTTGATAAGCAGCCAGGGAAAACAGGACAATAGCAGAGACTGGCTATTTAGGATGTGTTGCTTCTTGAGGCCAGAACTTGGAGAGTGTTGGGTTCAGTGTTTTGGGTAAAAAGCAAAAGGCTGAGTTATGCTGTACCAAACCCACAGGAGCTGCCGTGTTTCTATCTTCCTGGCCTTGAAGGGGTGGTGATAAGTCTTTGCAGGTCTTGTATTTCTCTCAGCCAGTCTCCTTCAGTGATTATAACAGTGCTGATCTCTTACCATGGATGCTGAGCTCAATTCATTTGTTAAGTGCTTTGCTCTTTGGATGAAAACTGAATTTAAAGTACTGCTCAGTTAAATTCCATCTTTCTTTGCCATCCGTGCTGAGGGTATCGAGATGCATTTCACACTGATAGATTCTCAGCAAGTTTCTTGCTGTGCCATTCTGTATGGATTATTTTTATATCCTCTTAATTTCAGCACTCCATGTGCTTCTTTGAGTATCTGCAAAAGCTGTGGAGACCAAGAGAGGAAATTCCTTAGGTAAATGCTGGCCTTGATTGAAGTACCAAAGCTTCACTTCATTTAGGAAGGAATTTGAAAGTAACAGACTATAGCAGTGGGAGAGGAAGAGCTCAAGTGACTGCAGCTCAGGAGCTGTGCTCAGGTCCTCACTGCACCATACCTTTTGGTCCAGCAGGGAATAAGTCATTTCTTGAGCCTGTAATAGTAATTACATCAAAGGGAATGTCCTACTGTTTGTTCAGGTGATGGAAAGTTTTAGAGAAGTGCACTATATTTGTTATTAGCACTAAATTAGTTCTTTAGTTCTTTCTGGCGTTGCTCTACAAATAGGCTGGATCTTACAGCCAACTTCAGAGTTTCACAGGACATAGAAGCTTGTGATGGTTGTAAGTAGCTGGGAGCATGAGTGTGCTCCTCCATGCTTGTTTGCCCAGTGATGGATTTTTGATACCCAGAGATGCCATAGCCAGCTCCCCCTGTGCTTTCTGCATGTACTGTGTGGTGTATTTGCTTGGCAGACCCAATAACCTGCTATGATGGTGGTTTCAGTCGGTTGGAAGCTGCCAACAAGCTGTCATCCTTGTGCTAACATATGTTTCCATTCTTTTAAAACCCAGTAGGTAGACAACTGATTGTTCTCTTCCCTGCTGGGGCACTGTTAGAACATTACCATCTCTGGGCACACTGTCCTGGATATATCTTTCAGCAAGTGGGGGCTTAGCCAGAAGGTTCCCACAATATGGAAAGAGTCTGAATGCACCTAGCTTTGAGCACCATGACAGTGCTCAGCATCTTTGTACTCTGCTGCATCCATGCTTGTGCTGCATGACCTTAGCAGTTGACTCTTCTCTAGAGACCTGAATCCTTCACACATTGTCTGCTGGGGAGTATAGATGACCTATGGCTCTGTGTGCGGGGGGGCTGTTCCCTTACATGAGAAATCTCTAACAGGCAGCAAACTGCACTAGGGTTAGGCTGAGGAAACCAAATCTAGGTAGAAGGGCTTTGCTTCCATGTGTTCTGATTTACTTCAGGTCTTCATCTTCATGGATACAAACAGGAGAGACATTCCTCCAAGTATAGATGTCAGGGTGTCATCTGGGCATCTCCCTTTGTACAATCTCTTTACTGCTGTGGGAGGAAATACGTGAGTTTGCACCTGGTTCAGGTGCCTTGTGGCTGCATAAAATTGAGATCCTCTCTGCCCTAAGGGTAGCAAGCAATCATTACTTGACATCTCTCATGTTCTCTCCCATTCCTAGCAGCAATTTTTAACCATGGCTCTAATTCTGCTCACTACTGAGTGACTCCACTGATATCATTAGAAACAGTGCATGGAAAATCTCATCCTTGGGGACTCTGGTTCTTTCTGCCTTTGAAGAGATGCAAACAATGGAAATAAAGAGTAATAGATGTAGAGACCAGAATTACAATGTAGTTATTAAAGAGCAGAATCTTGCCAAGGATATGTTCTTTGTATAGAAATTAAGATGATCACAGGAACATCAAGTTAAATGGAATAGCTGTGAATGAAATCAAATGAAAGCTCACACAAGGAAGACATCCGTTTTTCTACACCTCCACAGAGAAGTAAAGAATGATGACTGTAGATAATCCACTACCCTCATTTTTTTATTGCTTCCTTCACCCCACCCCACTGTATTAACTGTGTTGTCTGCCCAGAGAAAACACAACCAGTGTTGTCTCTGAAGTTACAAACACTACCAAAACAGTGGTGATATCTCAGGTAGGTTTCTAAGGTGCTCAGTGTGGCCAGGGGACAGGCTGTTACTGTGTGTGCTGCTCCCTTTGCAACTTTCAGCATTGTTGAGCATTGTTAATTCTGGCTTGTAAATGGGCTCAAAGGGCCCCTTGGTAATGATTGAAGTAATTGGTAATTTGCTTCTTAATTCTTATTCTTGGACAGCAGTGTTTGGTTTTCTTTCATGCTCTAGTCTGTCACCTGTCGTTCCCAACTGCTGACTGTCTTTGGCATCAGGGAGTCACAGTTAAGAATGATGATGTTTTGAGGACAGAGTTAGCAGTGGAGGGTGTGGAACTGTTGAAAGATGAGATTTAAAACTGTGCTATTGAACCTGTGCTGGATGGGCTGACAGAGGTCTGCACAGCTCAGGACCTGCTTTGTGACACCCAAGAGTCTTTCTGTAGAGACTGGACTCCTCTTTGTGCTGAATGCAGTGCAAACAGAAAGGGGAAAGAAAATCACTGTCTTTGGTCATAAATTTAGCATACCCAGCTTCCTCTGAAGACTCTTAAATCTTAAGCAAGTTAGCTCCAGGACCATATGTTGGGAAACATAAGCAATCCTGGGAAGGTCATAAACTGGTTCATTTATAAACAGCAGGGAGCAAACCATCTGGAAACCTCACCCAGAAAAGTGTCTCTCCCATTCCCAATGCAAAGATGTGTGATACAGGTCCAACAGTTCAGTACTCAGGATGTGTATTATTTTGTGACATCCTCTTTTGCCTGATGAGGAAGTAGATGCTAGGTACCTGGGTCTGTTTGGTTCCTTGTAGCCATGCAGTCTAGATGACCAGCTTCCTTCTAGACGGACATCCGTGCACTGCATCGCTGAAGTCATGTGTCGCTTCATGTGTTGATTCTATTTAAGTGGAATCATCAAAGAAAAGAAAAGTTCACATTGAGACTTGTGAAATATCTTCCTTTTAGTTCCAAAAGTTGCCATGAAATTTGTGGTCACCTGAAGACACCAGTGTGGACATCAGAGTAGACTTGAGGAAGCACTTGTGTGCTCTTCAGACGTTCTTTTTACATTGAACTATTTGGGGTTTTAGCTGCTCAGCTGGCGCTAGAATTACCCCGAAAACAAATGTTCAGCAAAAGCAGATGCCTTGTTCAGGAAGCTGCTTCTTGCTGAAGGGCTGTTTCACTCTTGCTGACAGGCAGGAACTTAAGCCATGTTTTATGACCCCTTGGAACCAATCGGTGTCCATTCATCCCTCCCTGGTGTGGCAGGTTCACTTCCAGGTCAGCTCCTTTTTGCTCGTGGTATTTTTGCTGCTGGTGGATGCCAGACAATTGATTTGGGTGTGCTATGAAAATTCAAAAAAGAGCAGAAAATACTTATTATTAAGTGCCAAAAATTCACTTGGCCATAGGTGGAATGGAATGAAGGCAGTGCCTGAGCAGAATAGGTTACATGGGAATAAATGAAAGAGAGCACATTCTAGGAATTCCAACAAGAAGCTGGGTGGAGGAGATGGAATGCTTCATGCAAAGTGTTTAGGTTCATATTTATGCTGGAAGGGGAAATGAAAGGGTCTACCTCTTGTATCCATGTCTCTATATTCAAGCAAGAGCAGAACATGATGGGGAAACCAGCTCCATTGATAATGCCACTTAACAAATGGGCCATTAGCGATATGAGTGGATCTGCCACCACACGCTTCAAACAGACCACAAACCCAGGCAATTCATTTCTTATTCTCTCTGTAGGGAGACAGATTCATGGAGCAGGTCAATAGGAGAAGGCAAGAACGGGAAACAAAGAATGGTTTCCACTGTCTGCAACTAAAAAGTTGCAGATAAGTGAGTGGGATAAAGTGGGTGTGGGGAGCTGCTGTGATACCACAGCCAGACTGGGAGGATGTTTCAAGGAAATGAAAAGTAAGTGGTTGGATGTTTCACTGGAGCTGACTGATGTCTCCAGCAGGCCGTCCTTTCAAAGGAAGACATTAAGACTGGTGCTTAGAATGCTGATGCTTGTAAAGTACACAGCAAATGAAAGCTTTTGGGAACATACATTAAATTTGAAGATGAATGAACAATCAGAGTGGATCTGTGGAGAGAAGCCTCCCTTGAAGAACAAAGTCTTGACACACAAGGAGGATATAAATGACTGATGGAGAATGTGCATTGGTTTATTTGGACTTTTTTGGCTGCTTCTGTGGGGCAGATGACGGGCTGGCAGTTTTGGTAGAGAGCTGTCCTGCTTAGGTAAGTGTGTATTATAAGGTGGGCTTCAGGAGCAAGGGTCATACTTGCAGGGGATGGTCATTGAAACCTTTTGGAACTTCATATATGATGAGGTGGATTTCGAATGAAAATCAGAGCCAGCTCCAGTCTTTAAGCTTTTTAATCCTTGTCCTTGTTACTTGCCCTTTATCATTGTCATGTCAAGCAGTTCCTTTGACAGTATCATCTTCACATTAACTGTCTACACTTTGTCGGTGCTATCTGATACTCAAAGCAAATATACTATTTGGGGATAGTTGTCTCAGTAGATCAGACTATTTTAAGCTACAAATCTTCTATGAGAAGTAGAACTGAATATTTCAGCTCAAGTCTAAGTCAGACACTGTGTTCTAGTAAATAGCTTCTCCTGCATGATTGTGTAGTAAGAAATTAAATCCTTTCATCTCTTGTTACTGATAGTTTACGTCTCATCCTAAGTAGGCCTTGGTTTATTGAGAGTACTGGGTAATGGTGCAACTATGAACCCAATGGTTTTGGTTAAAAAGAAAAAAGGCAGAAATTGCAGATTGCAGTAGTTTTCTTGGGCAAGAACTTTTCTTGGGTAAAAGTAAGTCCTTTATTCTGATTTCCATAACTGTGAATAACTTCTGAAGGTCAGAAGATTAGTAAATACTAGACTTGAAAAGAGTTTTTTTCTAGTTTAAAGTATTTGAATTATAGAACTGTAGTTCACTGAATACAAAACAGCAGAAGAGCAGGAGATAAGTAGGAAAAGAAAGTGTTTGCTTTGGGAATTCTTTCTTTTTTTCTGCAGGGAAATGGAGGCTGTTTCTAAAGTCTGGAGATAAGTTTCTATTTTTAACTCAAGTCAGACCAGAACATCCAAGAAATCCATCACTAGACCATGAAGAGCAAGAGTGACACTTCCATCAGGGATCTGCCTGTGCACAGTGGCTCTGTGGGCAGGACACAGTGGAACCAGCCAAGCTCCTGAGGGCTGCAGACAGTGATGGAGCTGTGGGTTGGAGACCCAGGTCTGTCAGTGTGACAGAGCAGAGGAAGCTCCCATGGTGTGAGATGTGTGAGGTTCTTTCCCCTTGGTTGGAGGGTGAAGCTCACAAAAGGCAATAATCTGGCAGGGCAGTAGCGTCCAGCAGCAGGTCCTGCAATTAAATCCTGGTGAGTAAATGTCTTGCAAGCATGCTCCCTAATTCCTGGAGCATGGGTTGCCAGAGAGAGTAGGTGACAAGTGAGAGCAGGGGACACAGGGATAATGGAGAGAACTGGCTTTGGATAAGGTTTGCAATTTTTTCTTCATTTTTCCTGGAACAAAAATCTATTCCAGGCCCTCATTTTATTTGTAATTTATTTGTTTCTTTTATTTTAGTTGGCACCAGAAGCATTCTTGACAGAGGCACTTTCTGGAGTCCCTAGGAAGGAAACTAGCTATTACCATTTTGTTCGTTGTATAGGTTGAATTCAAGGGGAAATAAAACCCTGAGGGGAAATGGGATGTGGTTTTGCGGCAAATGGATCTCTATGAGCTCACTATTTTCAGTGGGATTCCTCTCTTTAGAGGAAGAATTATTGCACTGCTTTTCTGGTTTTGTCTCTTGAGATTCCTTGGAAATTCCTCATAAAGGCTGAATACTTCCCTGGGTCTCTCAGCCTCCTTCGGGAAGGGCAAAACCCCTTCAAAACCACCCTGGCATTATATGTGAAAAAAAACAGAAGTCACTTGTTCTGCTGCTGGTACAGATGGGTCTAGAATCCTTTGTAACAGAGGCTTATTGATACCTAAATGGTTTTGAACAGTCTAATCCAGACCTGATGTTTGGGAGCACACCGGGAGCAGTATTGCCTGTGGATCTCTGCCCTGTTCCTTGGCTGGTGGAGCAGCCTCGTGCAGGTTGTGGGAAGGAATATGCACCTGCACTCAACATCTTCACTGCACAGTCCAGATTTGCACCTTCAGGGTGAATTGATTAGCAATTAAAATGTCAGACTTTGCACAGAAGTAGCTGAGGCTCAGGAAAGGTGAAGTTGAAGGCATTAAGGTTCAGGAAGAAAGCTTTACGGAGCTCTATCCTCTTGCTGTATGCTCTCCCTTTAAACTGATGCTGACAGCATGATGTGCATCAGGGACCTGCCTCTTCCAGGTGGGTACAATAGGAGAAGAAGAGCTGAGTAGGGAACGTGGCAGTGGGGAGACAGGAATGTAGTCAACTGTAGTTGATGCCAGTTGCAACTACCTGTGGTGGGCTACTAAATGCAGGCAGATTGCCAGCAAAACAACTGCACTGAGGTAATACTTAAATCCCTTAATGAAAAGGGAGGGCTTCCCAGAGGGAATGGAGCTTTCTCAGGAAGATCACTCTGCAGAACATGGACCTTTCTTGTTCTTGCACGTTTCTTCAGTTTCCTTCCATAAAAACAGATCCTGAAAAGTTTATTCCTGGATGGGATCCTGAACATTTGCAATGGGTCAGTCCTGGTCTTTTCCTTTTCACTATTTTTTAGACTGTCACTTTTGCTAGAGGGAGGAAATCAAAGCTGGGTAGAAACTAAAGTACAAAAATGGAGAAAATGTAAATTCCATACTTTGTGGGAATGGTAAAAGGAAGGAAAAAGCCACCAAAACTTTCTACTTCTGAACTGGAACTGCTTGTCAAAGACTCTTCCAGCTGCTTTTAGACATGCCAGCTTTCTGGCAGTGAGAATCCCCCACAAAGACACATCTGAGAGGATAAAAAGGGCTGTGAAACCTCTTCTGCTGTTTTCACACGCTGAGCTGTGCGTTGTTGCTGAGATGTCATTCACCATTTCATTTCTTCAGTGACTTTGGGCAGTTGCTCTGTGTGTAAACTGTACTTTGTTGCCAAATACTTATGAGGAAGGTGCATTAGAGTACCAGTGGGATGTCATGCACTTCCTTGGAGCTCCAAGGGGCTGCTCAGTCTGGTTTTATAGCTTATGTGAAGAACTAGAAAGGAATTGCCTGGGGAAAATGTCCCAGAACCAGCCTTTCCTCTGACCTGCGTGTCCTGAGTGGGAACAGACCTGTCCTGCAGAGAAGCAGGTATAAGGAGCAGTGCTGCTGGAATTCCGCTCCCCTTTTTTGTTCCTAAGCTAAGCTTCATAAAGAAGCATAACTTGGAATAAAGTGACATCCTTTGCCCCATTACTTAAGAGATAAATCTTTCCTCCCCTCTCGGAGATAAGAGCATTTACCAGAGCGCTGGAGGTATGTACCTCCCTTGCCCAGCTCATGAACTCCATCCTCACAATCCCTCTTTCAGCCGCATCCTATTTCGCTTTCTCAGCTGATGAGAACAACTACAGTAAGAATGTACGGCGGCAAAGTCTTCCTGTGCTTCATGGCCCCAGTACTCCTCTTACACTCCCCATGTGTAAGCTCATGCAGAGCTACTTTGTGCTCTGTGACTGCTGGGATCTGAGCATGGATCCATTTCTTCCTGGCCACAGCAGTGGGAGCCAAGAGATCCTACCAGGCTGTTGCATGTAGAGGAGCAAAGGGGTGATTTCAGGCCACAGTCCTGCTTTTCCTCTGCTCTGTGAGTTCTGGCCCTGTGCTGTGTGACTTCCAGCTCTTCATCAGGAAATGTAGCAGAACATGTACTGGTGGAACTGGATGGTATGTTGACACTGGGTAATTGAAAGTGCTTTTCCCTGGAGGCTAATCACAGTGCAAGCCATTAAATCACAGTTAGGATTGTTTGAGTATCCAACCCACTATGATTATGAGTTCTGTATGTGTACGGCTCCACGGTACAGATTACTTGAAAGGGACCATTTGAGGCTTCCGAGTCACAAACAGCATAAAAAGCTGTGTCTACACCTTTGTTTGGCTGTTCTCCATCTAGTTAAACCTGAAACAAGGTTGGTTGATGGCATTGAATTTACTCTACACCAACATTACCCATGGTTTATAAAGAAAATTTAAGAGACATAGAGTGATAAAAGGCTTTAAGGATAATCCAGATAGGTTAACGTTGTATGGTACTACAATGCTTTGAAAGGATCCTCAGCAACTCTGGCTGTTGAAAATGAGGTAATGTGCTAAGGATGCCAATGGAATCTAGACTTTCCTACCCTACCATGAAATGAGGTTACCCAGGGCAAAGCAAAATCATTTTTATATTCCTCTCTATAGGCTTGCTTTATGCTTTGCTGAAAACGAGATCCTTATGGAAGCCAGAAATAGTTCTGATTTGGAATTACAAGGTCCCAGGTTCAATCCCTTCTGCTGGAAATGTGGTCACAGTCAGCATCTCTACCATCACTGCCAGTAAAAGCACCACAAATCCTCAGGGACTTCAGTTACTGCACTCAGTGCAGGGATGTGGCTTTGTCTTCATTCTACAATCACATACAGACTTGAGCACACTGAGATACCCATGTGGCGCTTGGCTTCCTGCTTGGATCATTGCTGCTTCTGAGACTTCTCTTTGCCAGGACCAGACAGCTTCAGGACAGTGACCTCCTTCCAGAGGGACAGCAGCTCTGTGTGCCCTCACCCCCATAGTGCACACAGGAATGAAACATTACTGCTTCTTTGTGTTCCTATTGATCCCATGAATAAATGATAGGCTCCTTGTGATGATGAAGTGGTAGCTATAGTTTCCTTAAGGGTAGAAGCGCAAAGCTGAATATTTAAAGCCTACATAAATAATTGATGGATCAGCCTTTCTTCAACAGAAGGAGATTGGGGTTATAATTCCGTTTCTCCCTGAAGGATCTCCTGCCTTCCTGGTGCAGAAACTCACCTGGGAACCACAAATTATTCAGAAGGTTTTGCTGCCGTGCTTAGTTTTGTACCAAAACCAGGTTTGTGTTACTTCTGCAAGTATATCAGCAAAGAAAGTTGGTATTTCTCTGACACACAATAGCATGGGTGGGTTGACTTGTAAACCAGGGAGCACCTTGCTAAGGTTCTAAATTAAATCCTTAATGCTCTGTCGTTTGGCCTTTCTATTTTTTTATGGATTTCATGATGGATGGGGAATTTGTGGCCCTTAAGAATCTAATCTTGATGGCAGCAAACGGTTTTTTCCTTAATTATTCTTTAATAAACCTTGTCAAAATTCAAGGGACTGTCAGGAAGGGACATGACATTGCCACAGGGTGCAGGAGAACCTGAGAAGATTCGAAAATGAAGGCTGGGAAAGCACAGGAGGGAGGAAAAATGCAGTAGCAGAGCTGTCTATGAGGCTGCTTTCTTGGGTGAATGGGGCCGATGGCAATACACTGCTAATGGTCTGTAATTGCTTTCTGAATTGGCCTTTTTGGAGGGAGAATTGTATTCTAGGAGCCACTGAACTTCACTGCGTGATCAGAGCTGAGCTCATAGATTCCCTTTCATGTTGGAACAAATCCAGAGGAGGACCACGAGGATGATCATGGGACTGGAGCACCTCCCGTATGAATGTAGGCTGAGGAAGCTGGGGCTGTTCAGCCTGGAGAAGAGAAGGCTGCATGGAGACCTCAGAGCAGCCTTCCTGTTGAAGAGGGCTATAGGGATGCTGGGGAGGGACTCTTCATTAGGGACTGTAGTGATAGGACAAGGGGTAATGGGTTCAAACTGA
>JANRGW010036807.1:0-13590 GCA_024733675.1 Psilopsiagon aymara | reverse complement strand
AGGCCATGTTGGACATAGCCTTGGGTGACATGGTTTAGTGTGAGGTGTCCCTGCCCATGGCAGGGGGGGTGGAACTAAATGATCTTCAGGTCCTTTCCAACCCTAACTATCCGATGATTCTATGAATGCAATGCATCAAGTGCTCTGACAACCAAGACCCTCACACACCACGTCACAAAACTACCTGTGTATTAAAAGTTCTCAGACGACTGAAAGTGCTGCACATTACAGCTGCGAGGCTGCTGCCATAGGTTCTAGCTATAGTTTCCTTTTCTGTAGGCTTTTCCTTGCCATTTTCACCAGTTAAACTCTCACCTGATAGCCCCCAACTCAGTCCCAAGAAGTGGATCACAGCTTTCATTTTTTTATTTTTTTTTTTAAGTTAGCCATTGGAAGGAGCTGGGTTATGGAATAATCAGTGTACTTAGCCCAGAACACCTGAGGGAGCAGTGATTTTTAAAGCAATGGTAGTGGCAAAGAGCTGGAATGAGTTGCAAGTATTTACCTCCTGACACCAATCGTCATCAGTCAAATCTAGTTTGCCTTCCCAAAGAATATGTTTGCAATAAACTTCAAGAACCACTCTGCACAGAACTGCTATATCCAATTCCTGCATCTGTTCAAGTATGTTCCTGCTGTGTCCCTTGTTACGTCTCACAGAATGAGCAAAATCCAAAGGATCCCACCTTCCAATTTAAAACAGTGATCTCTTCAAAAACTCCTGAATTCCCATGGAAAGAGACCTTCTAAAGCCTACTGAGACAATTAGTACAATTTTAAACACAAATACTCCTGAGAAGAGATGAGCAAAACTTCTGACCTTTCAAAAAAAATACATAAAAACATTTCTTGCGCAATTATCAAAAACTGAAGCTTACATCATATTTTCACTAATAATGTAGTATTTCTCCTTTACTACAAATGAAGACTGACCCTAAAATACATGGATATATTGGTCTTCCTAAATGCCTGGAAAATGCTACTGAAAAAGCCAGGTCGAGCTCAACTCGGGTTTTAAACAGCAGTGTAGGCAAACTAGACACTCAAACTCAAGTAATTTTCTCTCAAACAGAATGTAAAGTTTTGTCAAGCCACATAAAAACAATCTACTACAACAGACCACTGCAACAAAACACACACTTAACTCCAGCAGAAGATGTAAAGAAAGTAAGAAAATCAAGTTATATTGATAGTAAATTCTATAGTGAAAAAAAATTTGACTCATAATCCTAAAATAAAGAAAAACAAACATGAAAAACCTAGACATGTCTACTCATCTTTAGTCCCCTCTTCTGAAGAAGCATAGTCATGTCCCTGTGGGAAGTAATATGATCCAAGGATATGAGCATAACTTTTCTTATATCTGTAAACAAGTTAACAACAGCTAGTGAGTTACAATAGGAATGAATAGAACAGATGTCATTTCAGCTTAATTTTCAGCTGCTTTCTTCTGATGCTTGTGGAGGATAATAAATTCATCAGGCTTTATAAAGGGGATTGAAAATTAAGCTTGCTTTCTTATGGAGATCTGGAAACTTTAAACCTGACCTTCTCATACAGTATTTATAATCCTGGTGGTCCTGAGATGATCTCGCTGATGTCCAAATGAGAGGCTAGTTTAAAATAGCAACGTCACCATGTTGCTCTAAAGCCTAAAATGATACAGCGCAGGATGTAAGTACAAGCAAAACAAAAAATAAAACTTGGACAAAATACCTTATAAGCAACAGATTGCTACAATAAGGTTTCTCTTTTTTTAAAGGGTGGAATTCTTTACTGTAGGTAAGGAAACTACTTGCACTTCACGAACCCTCCCCTGTGGGGAACAGGAAAACAGAC
This sequence comes from Psilopsiagon aymara, assembly GCA_024733675.1. Taxonomy (NCBI): domain Eukaryota; kingdom Metazoa; phylum Chordata; class Aves; order Psittaciformes; family Psittacidae; genus Psilopsiagon; species Psilopsiagon aymara. The sequence continues at coordinate 11,751 of JANRGW010036807.1, read as the reverse complement.
CTACTTGCTTTTTTGCAACACTCTTGTGAAGAATTACTTAAAGAAACGTGCCTGTATGAATACACACGTACATGTAAGTGGGATTATCAACCTTCCCAAACATCAGAGAAATCAAAAACAGTCCTGCAGTACTGCACACTCATGACTCCAAGGTCATCAATCTCCTCACTGACGGTCTCGTCAAGCACTAAATCATTAAAGTCTTTACACACTACTTTATACTGCAGGGAGAAATTATACTAAATATGAGGGTTAAACCTCACTGAATGGAGAGCAACACAATACAGACATACGTACAGAGAAAAACAGTATCCAACAAGCACCTCTAACTCCACGTAATCATCACAGAACACTGCCCCAATTTAATGCCCTCTGCACAGTTCAAGCAGCCCATGATCAATAGGAACAGTCACAATATGTGGCTGCTTTGCCCTGCCATGTCAGCCGCACAGCAGAGGAACAAAGCACCCCATCTTGTGCCTAAACCACTATGAAAAACTTCCCATCTGGCACTTAACATTTCATGTTTATTATTCAATCACTTGCCCATGGTATATTTCTTTGCATTCTTCAAAGTTCCACTTCTAACATACATGGTATTTACTTTGCACTAGAGCAAATAAATAAGGAAACTAGCAATAATACCAACAGTTATTTTTATTTTAAGCTTTGGACATGTCCTTTCACTCGTTGACAGATTGTCTCTAATGTTGCAATAGTATCTCAAACCCAAAACATTGCTACACTTTTCTTACTGGTTCACCCCTCCCAACCTTGTTAACATCCCTTAGGTGAAGAAAATGACCCACTCAACACCCTTGGTGTATGACTTGATTAAACCTCTCAGGTCTAAATGACTGTGAACCACTTAATGACAAAAGACCTTAACAGCAAGTTTTTCTGACACCTTTTTCAACCTCCTCAGCTTTTTTCCAGTATTAACATCAACTATAATTTTTGTCCATCTGTCTCAAAAGATCAGACAATCCCTTTTTAAAACCAAAGCAATTCTTAATTTGAAAGCATACTGACTTGGGTGGAGGAAAGATTTTAATAAAAAGTTACACCATATTTAGTGAAAAATGAAAGCACATTAATATGAGCAACTTAAGAAACTGAACTAACAGCTCTTCTTATTGCAATAACATTCCTACAATTTGGTGGTGTTTCTTCAATGCCAGTTCTTAAGGGAATGCTGATAACACCAGACAGATTGTTTCCAGACTTCCAGAAGGCAGAAGTGTCACAGGTCTTACACAGGAAGCATTGTCATGGGCAACACAGGAACAGCGGTGCCAAACAGAGGCTTGAAAAATCTGAGAACCTGTCTCAGATGAGTAACTGCTGCTGAATCACTGCCACTGGTTTTGGCATGAAGTGAAGGAAAGACATGCATTTGTGCCACAACTGTTATACCAATCTATCTGGTAACTGAGATCAAACCCACTGCAGCAATAGTTACTACCACAGAGGCTCTACTAATTTACCAGCAATATTTACTGAATCTTTCACATTGAGCTTTTGGAAAATCTTTTTCTCTTTCCTCCCCTTCAAATTTTTTTATCAAATTGTTTATGGAGCATTTTTCTATAGTGCTTTTGGATGTTCTGTTGAAAAACAATTTATTGCACAAGAAAACTTCATCAAGAAAGGCAGAATTGTTTACTCTCCATTACAACAGGAACTCTAAGACATTTTTGGCACGAGCTTATATTATAAAACAGAAAGTGTCTCATGAGTAATTTACTATTACTGGCAAAGATGCACAGTACTTGTTCTGCCATATATGACAACAGACACTATTTCCTTTTCCATTCACACCCATACAGAACTGTGCAGTAAATGTTCAGTGAAAAGTCAAGCGTACCTTACGCAGTCACAGCTTAGGGAAACAGCTCGAATTGTATGAGCACTAGCAGTTCTCAGTGAACTGTGAGCTTACTATAGTTCTATATACAACATTTTGGGAACAGATTAGTTTAAGTGGTGCCTCTTGGAGGCACATCACCTCAGCAGTTGTGACAGTTGACCATTTGTCTGATCATGCTCCAAGACAGATCTGAGAAATTGTCTAATTAAAACGCAGGCAGGCAAAACCAGCCACAAGCTCTAGCTTTGATGGTAACCACACAACATATGAGGTGATGTGAGAAGCATACGGCTGGAATGAGAGCTACCACTGAAGAAACCACCATCTGAAGTCACACTTTGAACAACGCCAAACCTCTCTTCATTAGTATGGTATATGCAACCAAATTACTTAAACTTACATCAGGACTTTTGTTCTATGACAACATGCTAAGAGGCTTGGTAAAAACCAAACTTCCCTCTTCAATATTCTATCTGTTAAAAGCTTTAAACAAATACACAACACCTGTTTTTGAAGGAAACATTAAAATGAAACATTTGCAATTGAACTCTTTGATTATACCCTTTCCTGAAAAACATACCAGGGATTAAAAATACTGCAAAGCATGTGACAGTTCTATGCCCCAGGAGGCCACAATGAGAAACAAATATTACCCTCTGTCATCTGCTTCTGAATGCTTTTGCTTGCTGAAAAGGCAATCTGGAGGAAAAATGTTCCTGATGTTCTCCATTAATAACCTGAACTTAGACAAACCTATTAGTTCCTTAACAGCCCTAAACTGCCTGTTGTTAATAATTAGAAATACCTTTTCTTCTTGTTCATATGGGTATGTGTGCCCATATATCTGGTATTTTAATGAAAGCAGCCTATGAAAAGTTTTGTTCAGCATCATTACAAGAATATCCATAAATCTTTTACCTTTATTAAAACATTATTTTTCACAAAAAGTGCTTCATGTATACAAGTAAATGAAATTAAACTACTTCAGATGAGTAAGATTTCATATTCAAATTGTGTCACACACTTCACTTGCTAATGCGAAAAAGTACGTGAATTATAGCGCGCACCTAACTCGTTTGGGCTTAAACTGTATATAATCAAAGTACTGAGAAAGAGTGAAGCAACGTGATCAACCAATTGAGACTCTTCAATTCATGTGAAATTTAATTCTGCAAACTCAGGAAAATTAAAGTGGCTGGGGATTTAAAGCAGAATTTTCTTTACTTAACACATTTTGAAGCTTCCCTTGTGTCTGTGAAGGCCTTCCTATTTCCATTTGCCTGCTTGCCTTTCCAGTATCCCAGGAGGAAATACCATTTTGATTCCCTGTAGTAATATAACTGGCACAGACTTTTCTCACAAAATCAACACACCAAAAATAAACTAGAAATATTTAATAAAAAATATTTCCTTTCCTTTCATAGAAATATTAGATATAATGAAGAAGTTCTTTACTGTGAGGATGGCGAGGCACTGGAACAGGTTGCCCAAGGATGTTGTAAATGCTCCATCCCTGGCAGTGTTCAAGGCTGAATTCAGGATACTGCCCATCACAGGGGGGCTGGAACTAGATGATCTTGAAGTACTTTCCAACTCAAACTATTCTACGATTCTATGATTCAGGAAAGACTATTTTGAGAAAGCTCTTCAAACTCAAATTTGGCCCTGAATTTACATTTCTATTCAGGAGGGAAAAAAAAAACCAACACAAAAAAAAACCACAACAAAAACACCAATCCAAAATCAAAAATAAACCCCATCTCTTTAACATGATAGCTCAAAGAGTATCTTACTGCGATGAAGAACTAATCTAGACGAAGCATTGTTTTAGAAGACACAAACATGCCCCTTTCAGACATTCATTTTCTAGCTTTACCCGTTTTCATATTGCTGAGGACTAAAACAAGCTGTCAAGCACTGTTTCCATCAACGTCTTGGAAAACACAGCATACAGGACATCAGGAAATAACCCTGTTAATCACCAAATTCTAAACAACAGCTGAACTTCTGACAGAACTTTATATGACTTTTTCCTCTAAAGTTCCTGATAAATGAGATATTCAGTGTTTCTTGTTTAAGCAATCTCTTCTAATACACAAGTGTTATTGCACTAAGAAAGCTTTTCTTAGTTTCTAGGAGGAATATGAAGCAAGCAAGGTTCTGGTCCAAACACTGAGGTTTTTCATGGCAATACACAGCATCAATGAAGTCCCTTTCAAACTGATTAAACTTACAAGTGAATGACCTACAACTCATCAGTGCTGTTCACATGCTTTAAATAGATGCGTATCTTCACTAAACCTTAATGGCCCCATCTGAGTTCTCACAGAAGCAAAAATCATACACCATCATCTGCTTGCATGACTTGCTTTGAAAGCATGAAATACTATATATTAAAACAGCATCCTCAAAATTGCCAAATGCACAAAACCCTCATTAAGTGTTAAAAAACCCCACTTCTCACATTGTACAACTGCTGCTACTCAGAAATAAACTGTTACTCGTATTTTGTCTTTCAAACGTTTTATATTCTTTCTTAAACTCTAATCCTGAAGACACTTCCATTAAATCAGTATTTGTAATCCTGTTGTAGTCTCATACAGTGTGTGTGTGTGCGCACATATTGGTTATCACAATTCTGACAGTCCAGAGCAATTCTAGATCCACCTGCCTTTCATCCATACCAGTCTCATCATCAGGCTACAGAAAGGTGATCTACATGTGCCCAGTAGCCTATTAAACCATCTGTGTCATCTAGCCTGTTGTTAACTGACTAACCCTTCCAACATGCTCATGCATGCACACACGCAAGTCCTGTAACCTTCAAAAAGGCAAGGCTGCACCTGGGGGCCATATTTGCAAACTAGTTCTCTGGATGCAGAGAAAATCTGGCTTGAAAGCAGCCTCAGAGCATCCCCCAAAGGTGGGTCTGAAAATGAACGATATGACGTCTTGCAGTACTAGCAGTAATCCATGAGAAAGCACCATTTGACCGGGGCCTATATGAAACAGTCCTCAGCTAAAACATTTAGTTTTCATCGTCTCACCAAAGCAATTATGAGACCTGTTTTTAAATTCCTAGCCACACATTACTGAAGGCGAAGGGCGAAATAAAGATGGAAAAGTAACTGTAGTCCTCGTAATACATATTCATTAGCTAACTTTTGCAGGCAAACTTCTCCCCAAGGTGATTCAAGAACTTGGGAGTTTAATGTCCTAACTGAAAATACTTCCTTCACCTTCTAAATATTTAACTTGCCTGACATTTATTTACATAATATACTTGATTACACCAGTGTCCTTGGGTTTATCATGTTAGAGTCAAGGATATCTGCATCTTTTTAATAGCTATCACGTCTTTAAAGCAGAAAAAAATTCATGGTACATATCAACTGAGCTGACTACTCATTAATGTGATCACATATCTTACAGGGTCAACTGAACAGATTACTAGGTGTACTGGTTTAATATGTTTGTGACTAATGTTTGAAAACAGTTCTTTAAAAAGGTGTGTCTAATTTGGTTTATAGTAGGCAAAGGCATGTAAAATCATTGAATTGCAAATGTTCCCTGTTTTCATCTGCTTAAATCTTGTACTTTTACGTAACTTGCTTTTTCCATTTTACTCACGCTCCATTTCGAAACAGTCTTATAATAAACTTCCAGGCGTTTGGCGGGTAACACTAGCTGCCCATCCCAATAAGCCCCTGCTGTAAAACTCTGGAAAACACATGAGGTTTACTAGCAGCTGGTCCTCAGGCCAGCTCATGAGCTTGGTTTTGCCGGAGGACCAAGCGACCCAACAGCCTCACAAGCAGCGTCACATCCTTGCAAGCCGCTGACCCCAGCCCGTGGCCCGGGGCGTTGCTTCCCGAGGCGAGCCAGCGCTGGCGAGCGCCCGCAGCGCGGCCCCTCTGTCCCCGGCAGGCCCCGGCCCCCGGCAGCGCCGCCCCCCGTCCCCATGCCTGCCGGCACCTCGGGATCTTGTGTCGCTTATCGTTAAGAGTCAGCTATTTATATTTATAGTTCGCGGCTCTTTCTTTCCGAGTGGCATTTCGAGGCGCAGCCTCAAGGGTTGGGAGAGTGCGGGGGGCACACGGCTGCCCATCGGGTCGCATCTGCGTCCCGCCGTTTGCTGCGGGAGAGGGGCAGAGGGAACGGGGAGGAGTAAGGTGCGGGGAAGGGACTAAATACCCGCAGGAGCGAGGAGCGGCACAAGACAGAAGCAGGAGGAAGGAAAAGAGCTGGAGGGGAGAAATGGGACGAGAGGAGCATCGGAGAGAGGGGACCCGGAAGGAGAGGAGGGCGCCGGGCGGAGGGGAGCGCGGGTAAAGCGGTGGCTGAGAACAGCGTGAAACGCAGGGCAGAGAAGCACCGAGGGGTAGCGGCGGGGGAAGCCGGCCCGGCACCCACCTGGCATCGGCACACAATGTCCGACTCAGTGGCCAGCAGGTCGACCACCTTGCCCTTGCCTTCGTCCCCCCATTGCGCCCCCAGCACCACCGTCACTTTGTTACCGCCCGGCTCGCTGCGCGCCCGCTTGAGCCCACCGCCGGAGTGGCTGCTACGGTCGTTGGACGCCCGGGTGCTCGACATGACGGGTGGGAGAGTGGCTGAAACGGCCGCCGCCTCGCTCTGCCTCGCTCCCCCGCCGGCGCCGAACCCTGCCCCCGCGCGTTTCCCGCGCCGCGCCGCCGCCGTCGGCCTTTAACGGCAACGGCGCCGCCGCCACCCGCCCCACGCGGCGCGCTGACGTGAGGAGCCGGCTGCCCCGCCGGGCTCGGCCGCCCGCCACCGCGCTCACACGCCGCGATCCGCACGCACGCACGGTGGGCAGAGTACAGGCACACGGACGGCCCCTTCACACGCACAGCGAACTCCAGGGCACAGAGGCTGCGAGGCACGTGCAGTCCTGAGGCCCGCGTGTAACACGGGCACCTCAGAGAGGCGTGGGCCTGTGTCACCCTCAGACACGCTCGTCTGGAGCATGGGCCTCGGGCACAGATGGACAGACAGACCGACAGACAGACATCGGGGTGGGTCACCCGGGGCTGTGTCACTGCTAGGAGTGCTCACACAAGGGTCTGAGGCTTGTGGCTGTGTCACTGTCAGGGGTTGGAGGCACATGGCTGCCATGGAGGGACACAGCACGCATGTCAGGGGCATGTTGCTGTCACTGCAGTCTGAGGCCCATGGGGCCGTGTCAAAGGGGCTTGCAGACACATGGTATCCTGAGGTCTGTGGCTGTCATGGTGACACACAGGAGCAGTGCTGACAGTGACACAAGGCAAATCTTTGCACTGGTCTTAGGCACAGGGGATGTGTCACTGTGAGACACACTCAAAGTCCTCAGGTGCGTGAGCCTGTGTCACTGACAGATAGATGCCCACCTGAGGAGCACAGGCTGCTGCCACTGCAAGAGAGATGTTGGTGTGAGGAATTTGGGACTTGCTGTCAGACTCACGGAAGACTGCACATGCAGAGTATCCTGGCACATAAGCAGGTGCACTTAGGCTGTGTACATAACAGTGGAGAAGGGCAAGCATGCAAGCAGCTCCGGCACACACAGATCATGAGACACAAACATCCACTCGCTGGCCTCAGAAACATGGGCAGGCGCACTTGGAGTCTGACAGACACACGCACTACCCTGAAATACAGGCAACTTGTTACTGAGCTGGCACATACGCTGTTGACAGGCGCATACTAGCCTGTTCTGGTGGCCTGAGACACCCAAGACCATTTCAGCAAGGCACACATGCTCACCCACACATACACTCACACACTGACCTGAAAAAACACTGCACCGTCACTGTGAGACAAATAAACAAGCGAGGCACGTGGAGCTGTATCACAGGGACAGGTTTATGCACCTGCTTCCCTTGCATGACAGGCGAACAGACAGTGCCTGGCTCCCATAACCCCCTCCCTATGCACAAGCCATACACTGGGTTTGATTTTTTCCACAACATGCATCCTCCAGCTCCAGGCACATAGCGCCATGTCCTTAAAACAGCAATTTGAAAAGCGTCAGCTTACAGACTAGTCTGAGCTACATGCAACTGTGTTAGTATGGTGCATATACATATGCACGTACATGCCAGCACACACACACATGCGCAGAAGCAAAACGCCACTAGAACATACCACGTTGCAGCTTCAGGCAGGTGGAACTGCTTGTGTGCTCCTCCTGGTGAGTGCATGCGGGTGATTCCTACCAAGAGAGCAACTGACAGAAATTCATCATTTTCAAGTAACATATTCTTTCTTTTACCCTGTGGCTTGGATGAAATGCCATGATGTGTGGGATCACACAAACATGTTGTCTATGCACTGGTGAAAATGCAGAAGGTACTCATACAATCCATTACTCTGGTAACAGATGAAAATAAAAGTACTGGAATACCTGAACTCCGGAGAAATAAAAATCTAGCAGCATGCACAGCCCATTTCCAGCATGCATATGTGGGCTCTGTATGTGTGCAGTATGCATGTACACAAGCATCTACACATGAGTATACACAGACATGTATACGTATATGTGTATGTGTATATGTATATGTGTGTGTATATGTATATGTGTGTGCATGCATAGAAATAGTTTAGAACACTCTCCAGGCTTCAACATCTCATAAAATTCATGGTGGCAAACAGAGTTGAACTTGTTTTATTTCGTTTTTGCATTTGCAGTATTTCCTCTAGGAAAAGGAGGTAAGGAGGATTTAACACTCTGTATGCTCCAGCTGAGTATCTAGCATTGATCCATGGAGGTTATAAATATGGAAGGCTGGAGGGGAGCTCCTAATGTTTGAACCTTGTTTCCCCTGCTACTGCAGTCAACTAAAACACACAAAACCTCGCTGCTCCTACAAGAGTTATTCTAGTTAGAAATCTCTGCTAATTTCCAGCCTTCTGGCCAATTTATACCATATGTTCTGTGCTGATGTTGCCATTTAGTTTAAATACTACTTCCTCTCCCTTTCCTGTGTGCATATTTATAGAAGGAATTACATCCAGTGTCTGGTTTTATTTTGCTCAGCAGGAAAAGACAAGATTTTTTTACTCTTCTCTGAAGACTGACTCTCAGTTTACTTGTTGTTCTCACCTGCTTGCCCTACATCTGTGCTGAATTTGGTTCATGTTTCTTATATACAGACAGCTAGAATTGTACACTGTGGTCCACATCAAGTTCCCTACTGCCCTCTTAATTAAAGTCTTCTTTCAGCTGGAAATATCTCACCAAAAGACATTCCTGGACTTGTCAAGTTTCACATATGTGGTGAAAGTTAGCTCCTCTCCCACACTTCTCAACTGCACTGCTGGTATCTCACAATACTTAACTCTTTCAAACTGCTACCTCTTTCAGCCATTGCACGTGCATAATAGAATTCCTTGATATTTTGTGTATATATTCACAGCCAGATGCCACATGCAATCTAATCTAACATGGCCTGAAAGACAAGCTTCCAGCTCAGGTTTCAGAATTTTCCATTGTAGAATTTTAATCTTTGCTTTTAGTTTGACCATTGTTTCAGTTGTCAGGATGGAAGGTTACTGCGAGGTCTTTAAAACCATTTGGTTCCTACACATCAAACATCTGGCCACAACTTTGCAAGCGTGGAGACCTCATAACAGCCTTCTAGTATCTGAAGGGGAACTATAAGGATTCTGGGGAGGGACTCTTCCTTAGGAACTGTAGTGATCGAACAAGGGGTAATGGGTTAAAACTTAAACGGAAAGTTTAGATTGGATATAGGGAAGAAGTTCTTTACTGTAAGGGTGGTGAGGCAATGCAATGGGCTGCCCGAAGAAGTTGTGAATGCTCCATCACTGGTGGTGTTCAAGGCCAGGTTGGACAGAGCCTTGGGTGGCATGGTTTAGTGGGAATGTCCCTGCCCATGGCAGGGGGGTTGGAACTGGATGATCTTAAGGTTTTTTCCAACCCTAACTATTCTATGATGTCATTTCCTCAATCATTTGCAGCCAGCCTTGTCCTGCTATGCAACAGAAATTCTTGTTAATGACTTCAACTTCTCTTTATTTGATACCTTAGCCTCCTTTAGAATTGTGCTTATCTCTACTGTGTACAACATTGAGTGTCTTCATGAAGTCCATGTCTGCTGCTTTTGGTCTATTTTGACAGCTGGCAAAGGAAGCCAGTGCCAGAGTGATCTGTTTCTACTTCAGCTTGTCCCTTTTGTACTTTATCTCAGTTTAGTTCCCCTTCAGGCTTTTATTTTCTTTCAAAATTTCTTCTAAAGCTTTCCTTACTGTTCCATCAATTCTTTTAGATTTTTATTTTGTCACTTAATAGCAAAATAATAAAACTTGTGTCATGTCATTTTGGAATAAGTATTTGTTAGGCATTATGTTTATGGGTATTATTGCAATTTGAAAACATGAGCACCAAGGACAGCAATATGCAGCGGTGGTGTCTCTCAGTTCCCTCACACATACACTAATTCTCAAAACTGACAGATTGTGTGTCTGCTCCACACAGCTATAGTAAAAGTACCTTTTGCTGCAAAAAGTGTATATTCATGGTGCTGTTTTAGAAGGTGCTGCATACAGATACATTTTGAAGTCAGAAAGGATCCCATTGTTGTGTTTATTATGGCATTTAGCGTTGCCAGTCTGGCATAACTTTTTCCCTCTCTGCATGATACTCTACACCTATTAGCATAGGAACTCAGATCTTTTTCCAGAGTAATGTCATTGCTGTTGTTTTGGTTGCTTGATTTCTGGTTATGCTCTCTTTTGGTTTGTTTTGGGTTTTTTTGTTTGATTGGTTGGTTTTGTTTTATGGGTTTGGTTTTTCTTGGTTTTTGGGGGTTTGTTTGGTTTTGGGATGGGTTTGTTTGTTCTTTTGGTGTTTGGTTGGGTTTTAGGGGGGTTTGTTCTTTTGGGGTTTGTTGGTTTGGTTTTGGGGGGGTTTGTTTGGGGGTATTTTTGGTTTTGTTTTCTTAATCAAATCATTCTGGCATGACTAGATGCAAATTGCCCTGCTTAAGGAAAGAATTTGGCCTTTTTAACAGGAGATGAATAGAGTTTTCAGCTATTTGTTCTTCATGGCCCTCAGCAATAAAGAATATGTTAATAACTTTCATATTTCTTCAGAGTGACTGGCTTGGTGGAAATTTCTGCAATTTTTTGTGCAAAAAAGAGTGCAGTTTCTCTGCTTTTAGCAGCCAAAAGGTATTCTAATGTGTTCTGAGGGTTTCTTCTTATGTTATTTCAGATGATGTAGCAGACTTGAATTTTATTTTTATGTTCTTTTCAGCATTTCTGCAATCAGTTCCACTGTCATTCGGAGATACTCAGAAACTCCAGTCGTATTTTCTTTCCAGTGCCAGCAAAGGCAAACCCTCAAATTCTTCAAACTGTTCTACATGAAAAAATTACTGAACACTTTGCCAGCAACCTGATCAAGCAGGGAAACACTTCTCTTTATAAAAGTCCAAACCATGTAACTTAGCATAGAAATAATATGAGGCAGTTAATTACTTGAAGTGATTTATTATTCTTTTACACCAATTTAAAAGCAAACTCGAGTCCACCAAAGTCAATGGATTTAAATCCACTTTGATGTGTTAGATAGATAGGGAAAAATCACCCCCAAACCTTCAAGGTAGATTTTTCCTGGTTAAAAACAAATGTTTGACTTATAAATTGAGTAACAGGTAAAATTGACAGAGAGGTCATGCAGACTGACATGAGTTTTGTTAAGAGCTGCCGGTATGCATGTCCCTGTCCCCAGTGAATCACCCAGTGCTGAGTACTGAAAGAAGGGAATGAAAATACTGGTATAGAGAGCAGTAGCCCAGAGAACATAAAGGAGGACTACAGAGCTCTGGGAGAGGTGGTCAGGGGCTCTGGAGCTC
>JANRGW010036805.1:18121-64986 GCA_024733675.1 Psilopsiagon aymara | reverse complement strand
CCCAAGGGGGAGACTGAGAGTGGGAGGCAGCTGCAGCCACATCAGAAACAGTAATTGTTTTTTCTTGGAATTGAGAGAGAGTTCCAAAAGACTGTGATTTAGACCATAGATCATAGAACAGTTAGGGTTGGAAAGGACCTTAAGATCATCTAGTTCCAATCCCCCTGCCATGGGCAGGGACACCTCTCACTAAACCATACCACCCAAGGCTCTGACCAACCTGGCTTTGAACATCATCAGGAATAGAGTATTCACAGCTTCCCTGAGCAGCCTATTCCAGTGCCTCACAAAGAGTTTCTTCCTTATATGCATCCTGAACTTCCCCTGTTTAAGTTTGAACCCATTACCCCTTGTCCTATCACTACAGCCTCTACTGGAAAGTCCCTCTCCAGCATCCCTATAAGCCCCCTTCAGATACTGGAAGGCTGCTGTGAGGTATCCATGCAGCCTTCTCTTCTCCAGGTTAAACAGCCCCAACTTTGTCATCCTATCTTCATATGGGAGGTGTTCCAGTCCCCTGATCATCCTCGTGGCCCTCCTCTGGACTTGTTCCAACAGTTCCATGTCCTTTTTATTTTGAGGACACCAGAATTGTACACAATACTGCAAGTGAGCTCATTTAAGCTGGATTTCGGCCCTTGTAGTAAATTAAATTTAAACTGGATTTCAGCCCTTGTAGTCCTCAGAGTTCCCTCATTTGAAATTGAAAGTGACACGTTGAACCCATAACAACCCTATTACAATGTGGCTGTTAAAAAGATGCTTGGAAGGACTGATGTATGTAACTTTTAATATCCTATTTCCAACATCAATAATCTAATTTAAACTGACTGCAGCTATGTTTATTAACTGCATTTTTAAAAAATCATAGCTAATTAATTTTTAAACTTTAGTTCACATTATATTAGTGACAAACCTGTGCTCTTATCTCTGACTGGTATTTAAAGAGGTGGCAGGTTTTGTGCGCCTCAATGCATCTCCGATTCTTCTTTTTCCTTTTAACCCAGTCCTACTTTCACAAATGTTCAGAAAAAAATTGATATTCTTTAGTCTCTTCATTATACAACACTGACTGCCCCTTGCTGTCACTTCCTTTCTAAAATAAACTTTCTATACTAACATGACCAGAAACTCACACAGCATATTAAATATGACCTCATTAAGGGGTATAAATGCTCAGCTACTATTATGTTACTTGTGTTTTACACTATGGATCAAATGAGCTTTTGGTTCTGTGAATGGGCTTCACTGGCCTAATACTTGTGAGAGCACAATTTGGTTGATTATAGCCAGTGAACATTTAGTACTTTTCTGTTGGTTTGTTATATGGAAATTAGGATGGGAAGGGGCCTAGACAATATGTCTTCTGTGCTGGATGTATTTTTTTGGTCCTTACTATGATGCAAATGCAAAGCATTACTGCAATGTTTATTTATGAAAGTCTAAGGGTGGGCTGGAGCTGGGTGGAACTGCTACTAAGGGCTCTCTGAGAAATAATGTCAAGGATTACTTTCTTAGCAAATTACTTTCTTAGCATTCAGCATTAAACTCCCAATTTAAAAGCAATACAACATGCTGTTCCTAGTGGTAATCCACCTTTTCCCTCTTTTAATCTCATCCAAATATAGTCAGCCTCTTACAATATCTTTATAATAAAACCACTTCTTTCAATCCATCTTTCCAGCTCTGTAACACTTCTTGTTGTTCTTTTCTACATTCCTGATCTATCAATATCTTTCTGGTACAGAGGTGCCTTGAACTGCACAAAACTGTTGAAGGTGAAGCCACAGAAAGACTTCAGAGAGAAAAATTATTACTGCCACTTCCCTTCTCCATGATGAGATCCTTCACAATCTGGGATTTTAATGCTTAGTGGCCATTTCAGCTGTTATATCAGCTTTTACTTCAGTTTTTATGTGCAGACTTCATGATACCAGAATTACCCATCTTTCGTGGAAGCAGGGCTGCTGTGCACTTCAGGAAATGGTGTGTTAAACTGCAGAGCCAAAGCGAAGGCTAACTGGATGCCTATGGATACACATAGCATATGTAACAGTTATCCCGCACTGGCACACTGTGCTCCAGGGTATGTCAGGCATGCACTCAGGTTTCTGTCCTCTAGTTTAGCTCTTCTCCTGTGCAACTCACCTGAGCACTCCCAACACATGAGCTTGCCTAATTTCTTCTTTCATGTATATTCGCATTTTCCATCCCAGATGTGATTCTAATGTATACCAGGGAGGAAGCAATATATTGCTTTAGTCCATGGCGTAGACATCATCTTTTGATCATCACCTTAATTCTTTTTACAGCTATGCCAAGGGACCTAAAACACATTTTGTAATCTGAAAGGAAATAAAAGCATGCTGGGAGCATCTAATGGTTAAGAATAGTCAGCAGTGGGCAGCACACTTCTAAGTGCCCCATTTGCTTGCAGCTCTGCTCTTTTAAGAGCTCATAATCTGCAAGGAACTGACATAAATGTAAATATACAATACAATTTCAAGCTCTCTTCTACCCTGTGTGCTGCATGATTATCATTGAAACTTTTGACATCTTGCGTACAAGTTCAATGGAATATATAATAACTTTTTAAATTAAAATTGATTGCTAAGCACTCTCTACAGAGGTAAACGAACTGGTTATCAGTCACACTTGGTTTAACTCTGTTATCTAGCTAAAATCCCAACTAAATATTCTACAGAAGTTTTTCAAAACACAAACAAGAATATGAGGAGTAAATATCTATGCATACCCACTAAATCATTTACTTTTAATTCACCCAAAATATATGATCTCTTTAGAAATCACAAAATGAAAATGCAAATGCAATGCAAAACTTCAGAGGAATTTCTATCTACAGAGAGATCATGTCTAGATTTCCCATCAATCGCAGATATTACTCTGTTACCCAGCAAGTTGTATTTAAAAGGATTTGTGTGGTCACCACTGCTTTCTCTGCTTCAAAATTGTACTCTGTCATATCTTGGTAAGCATGATTTGAAGAACTGAGAGAGCAGCAAATCAAAACAGTGACAAAAAAAGCCCCATGGCATAGAAATGGGTTACTGAAGAAATCGCAGCAAATAAATTTCAGCAGAAGCAATGTCAGGTATCAAATAGGGGTGGAAACATCTTCCTCCAGGCAGTAGAATGTGTATTGTTTTCACCCAAAACCAGCAATGACAATTCTGTAGCTAAAGATTAACAGCAGCAGAAATCAAAACAGAGATTTCTAAAATCCTTCATGTAAATGATGCAGACCCAAAATGAGTATCAAGAACATCATTCAGATGCAAGCCACAGCAAATCATAGAGCAGACTATACCCAATATCCGTTGATACGCACTGAGGATGAACTCTGTCTTGTAAAGGATGGAAAATCTCCTTTCTCACCACCTGGTTTTCTAGTCACTGCAGAGCAGGGCTGGTAGGAAACCCTGTTCACTCTCCAGGCTCAAGGCTCATCTGGCCTTTGTGGAGACAGGAGCAAAAAAAGAGCCAGTGACCTCAGAAAGCAAGTTTATTTTAAAAGCACCTAAATCCTGGGAAGGGGACACAGGAAAGCCCATGAGCTTTCTCTCCTCCTGTCCCTATTTGTGTCCAGACATTTACTAGATGTAATCTACTCTAGCTGATAATGAAATGTATCTCACACTGAGTGTTTGGAACAATGTACTAAAATCTTCTTGGCATCAATGGGTTTTGGATCTGAACATTAATGAATTTCAGAAACAGGATAAGTGCCTTCTTACCTTAAAAGAAGAATACTCTGGAAAAGAAAGACTTAATGGTTAATATGTAACTTGGATGTAGCTGGAAAAAATAACAAGAAAAGAATAGAATTAGTAATAAAATTTACAAAACTTTGTCATTTATTTAAGTTGACCTTGTACATGACTTTACATATTAACTTCTTTTCTAATCTATGATGATATGGAAGAACAAAAAAAAAAATTATGAAGATAATACATTTTCTGAGTTTACTCTCTTAATTTTATTAGTGAATTTTCTGAGAAAAAAACAGTTCTTGTTTAAAATTTTCTTCAATTTTTACAGATTTTTAATAAGAAATTCTTCCCTTGTGGATTATTTAGTCACCTACAATTCGCTCCCATGTCTGGGATTTTATACCTAAGTGTAGTGACTATCACTGTTTCTTTCTTGTAGCTAACTTTATGAACCACAATTGGCTTTCACTAGAATGGATTTTGGTTAGTCATCAAAATATGTCTTTGTGATTAAACAAATCCTGGGTGTTCGCCAACGTAGATCTTGATTTGCTTAAACACTTCCAATAAAATATTAGAAAGGGATGGAAACATAGTCAACAAAACCTTTTAACTAGAAATTGTTTTCATATTGGTTATTTTTTCTGTTCTTTTTCAGTCAATTCTAATATATGGCTACTCAATGATTGCAGTACTGGAATTTATCTATTTGGAAAAGTTGTATAATACAAATTATTCCATGTTTTCAGCTGCTTACTTAAAATGTAAGCAATTATCACAATGACACCTTAACACTTGTAACTTCACATTTCCTCCCTTGCTTCTGTTCATCTGTAATCCTTGTCAAAGAAATTCAGGCAGTGATGTAAAATAGCAATTGACTAGTTTTGAGCTTGCATGAGATGAAAGTTTATCTTTATTCAGAATTACAGCAGAAAATGGTTGATCAGACTGAAACTTGGACGGGCTAGCTAGGCAGCACAGAAAAATAGTCTGAAAATATAGACTTGGATCTTTACAATGTCTTAGAACTTCATCCCAGAAAAAACACTGATGTCCTAAAATGCTCATGCAATGATCACAGACCAGACTTTCACATTTTATTTTTGTTTGTTCTTTTTTTATCCAAATATCTCAGAAGCTTGAAAATGAAGGACTAAAAAGATCTATATGCTCTAACAAACAGCAATAAGTGATAGCCTATGGCCACTGGAGACTATGGTAGAAAGTTGTGGTCTTCAAAACATAAGAGACTAGAAGAGCATTATGTTTTTCAGGGAAATAAAAAGCACACCTATAAATAGACTGACTGGTAATGGAAAGACTCAGTGGTTACTGGGAACTGACAACAGTAGCTAACCACAATTTACTGGTATTTTAAAATTTTCCTTGTTCTGTCTTTATCTGTTCTCCATTTCTATTATTTCATGCACCTATTTGTGAAATCCTATACATTTATCTGGTTGAAGATTATTTCATGTGGTTGCTATTCATTTGGTAAAGCATATGAAGGACAGCTAATCATATTGCTTAATATAAATTTTATGGGGTAGCAGGATTGTGTTCCTCAACCTCTTTTATTCCTAGGAACATTCATGCAAGGCATGATAATATTAGCAATATTATTTTATGTTTGTACAGTATTTTCCATCTGAGCTGTTTCAAAGCAGTTATGAAAAGTATGTAGCATGCAGTAGATCTGTGAGGAGACTCCTGGTTTCCAGTCTTGTCTCTGCACATTTGGACCCATCTTTCTCATCTGTCCTGTAAGCTGCTGGAGTTCATTATCACCAGCTAAAAATAGCTCATGGTAGAGTTGAGCTCATTAAAAAAGATAAAATTATGCCAAACTCACATAATTTTGGTCAGTTTATGCCTAGTTTGGTAGATACAATCATTTTATAGGCTTCAGTTTTTGTAATCCAGAGAGACTGTTATGGCTTATGGATGTCTCCAAGAGAAAGCTGACCCTTTTCTTCCACCGTCCTCCTGTCACCTCTTTCAGTATGTGCTTTGCTATTAGAAACTTTCCTGATCTGTGAGCTGGAGCACTCAACAATGTGCCCAGTCCAGATAAAGGTTCACCTTTAGGAGTAGTGAGGCATAGACTATGCTTTTGTTCTTTGACTTAGAAAGAAGAAAACATAGGATAATTTAAGTAGTAAGAGTCTTTGCAACCAAGGTCCTTCTCAAAGCAGGGCTAGCTCCAAAGTCAACCTGTGCTGCCCTTGGCCTTGGCCAGCTCAGTTTTGAATATCTCCAAGGATGCGTGTTCCACAGCTTCTCTGGGAAACATGCTACCTGAATTAATCATTCTCACTGTGAGGACGTTTTCCCTCACACCTAATTAGAACTTGCTAAACATGTGCTACCATTGTGCCAATGAGGGCCTGGTTTTGTTCCCACCATCATATGCTGCTGACTCCTGCGCATGGTCAGGCCCTCTCCTCTATTTGTTCACTTGACGATGAATATGATGGGATCCAGTGGTGGCCCCTGAGGATGCTGTTTTTAAGCAGCCATCAGTTGCACTTGGGACCACACTCAGCAGTTCAACCAGTTTTTCACCCGCTTTCTAGTTAGAAACATAGAATCATAGAATGGTTTGGGTTGGAAGCCCGGTCCCTCTGCAATGGGCAGGGACACCTTCAAATAGATCAGGTTGCACAGAACGACATCCAGCCTGACCTTGAATGTCTCCAGAGATGGGGCCTCCCCCACCTCTGTGGGCAACCTGTGCCAGTGTTTTGCCACCTTCATTATAAAGAATTTTTTCTTCACATCCAGCCTGAATCTCCCCTCTTTTGGTTTAAAACCATTCTCTCTCATCCTATTGCAACACGCCCTGCTAAGAAGTCTCTCCCCATCATTCTCATAAGCCCCATTTTAAGTGGAGAAAGACTGCAATAAGGTTTCCCCAGAGTCATTTCTTCATGCTGAATAACCTCAACTCTTTCATATTTTCCTTCAGTTCATTTTTCTCTTCAAGAAAAACGTATTCAAGACTCACATTTCTCACAGGTTTATAGAGCTGGATTCTAGATATTGTTTATTGTTTTACCAGCCTTACTTTTGCTAAACCTGCTAGATTTAAGAAACATGTAAAGCAGGTACAAAACCTGAAATTATTAACAAAAATGGCTTTCATTTCCTCCTCCCCTCTTCATTTTTTAATGCATGAGTGTTCTGACTATAGGAACCTATGGGCAAAACAAGGCTCACCATTACTGCTTCTGAGGGAGATGCTGCTCCTTCTACTGTCAGAGCTGAAAAGCTCCCTCAAATCCAGCTGTGGCAGAGATGCTTTTCAGGAAGAGAACAGAAGAGCAGACAAGATGCCTGCAGGTATTGCCACAAAGAGCTTGGAGTTTAATTTCTGCCTGCTTGTTTCTCACCCCTCTGTACTTACACCACATATTTGTTCAACTATGATGATTTGGTGAAATAATCCTCTTCTGAAATGCTGTAGGTGTTTGACTTAGGTAGGCTTTGAAAGGGGAAGATGAAAAATCAAACCATTCTGTCTCCCAGATATGATATCCCTTGCTCTTCACAGAGAGCACTTCCAATCCTGATTATTTTTTTTTAGTGTAAATATAAATGACTCTGCTCCTTCCACTGGAACAAAATCGTTTTCTCCATTTTTATTCTTCCCTGAAGAAAAAGCCTGTTTCAGTTGTATTGGATATCACAATTACCATCAAAACATGATCTGAAATGGTATGTAATTATTCTTTCATTTGCAGATCAGTGTTTGACAGACATGCCTGAAGGCATAATAGATTCATATCCCTAACAACCTTCTAGCAGCTGAAATCTATAAACGGCGTATACAATGTGCAAATTGCCATTTCAAAAAATCAGAAAGGCTTAAAATAAGTCTCTGAAAAGTAAAGTAACTAAATCAAACTCCAAACAGTGTACACATTCAGTAACAGAGCAAACTGGACAGTCATTTGATAATTCTCTTTCGAATTGCATTCATTTTGTTAAAGGACATGACCAAAATGGGAGCTAATTCTTCTTAATTTTGCACTGAAGTCAAGACAACTACACTGATGTAGTTCTGGAAACCACAAAAACTCACAAAGAGGGTAAGAGTAAGAAATAGGAACTTAGATAGCACTCTACAATACGTATCTTTGGTATGCTTTCGGATTTCAAAGGAGCTTAGGGACAAGTTGTGTTGTATTGCAGTTGTATTGTAGCCAAAACTTCATTGCCTAAAATTGAGCTGTCTTCTGCAGTAGCATATCCTTTGGGCTTTATTAATGCAAGCTTTGCTAGATCAGAAACATTTAAGACCTTGCAGTGAAACTGTACCTCTAGGAGGGATATTCAGAGTTCAAAGTTGAGGAGTTTTTGTCAGAATCAGGAAATTGGATGTTCTGAAAAATCCAATTACAGCTAGCATATGAATCACTAGGTCAACAAGTGCAGGGAGAATACATTTCACATAGGCAGCTATCCTCAGGGGCACACCAATGATCTTAACTGTTCATAAAGAAGTGTCAAACAGTCTATTTTTAGAATTTAGTGAAAGGACTCAACCATGCATTCCTTTTACCTGACCCTTTAATTCATTTGTCCAGTTTCAGTAGCTGAAGGAACAAACATGAGTGTTGAAAAAGGAAAGAAAAAAATTGAGTCAAAAGGGAGACAGGGCCTCTCTTTCTTCATCAACTGAACTCAAGCTACACAGCATTGCGTTGTATTTGCCAAAGAGGAGAAGATGCAGCCAGGGAGTGCAAGCACCCCTTTATACTGCCTAGTGCATGGGGCAGCCCCCTCACCAGCCTATGTCCCACTGCTGGACTGCTTCACCAAACTTGTTTGTTGTATACCCAGAAGGCAGTAAAGCCTCTTTACCTCATGGACTGATAAGATCTCTGGTTTTCAGTTGAAAGGAAAAGAGGGATTCCTGTGTCCTTCTTATAGTTAGATGATGCAAGTAGTCTATTCACCAAGTAGTCCTACAACCATGGAAAAAAACATGGCATGACATTAAACCCATCAAGAAGTATTTAGCAATGGGAAAGTAAAAAATGAAACCTAAAGTAAGAGGCTGATTTCATTACACTCAGAAACTGTTTTTGTCCAGTGAAAATCAATCCTTGTTAAACTAATGCAATACTAACAATAGATATCAGTTATTATTATCAGAATATTTAAACCTCTACATCTGCTTCTTATCTATGGATGAGACAGTAGGTATTAATACTTTTCTTATTATGTGATTCCATAGTTTCCAGATTTTGCAACGGAATTTGGATATCATAGAAAGGAATTATATTAACACAGCAGTATCTAAGTGGAGAGTTTTCTGTTATGAGCAATACCTATGCTTTAACTACAGCTGTATAACAGTGAATCAAAATATAATGATCATCCAAATGATCAAAGCTAAATCTAGTGATGAATCTGTACAAAATGAAGCACAAGCAGATGCTCTCTCATGGGCTGAGAAAATATATATTTAAACATTTCAGCAGACTTTTGTGTTCTCCATTAAGTAGAAATACACTCTGTCACTTATGCTATCAAAGCTTAAAGCATTTAAAGCAGTAGCATTTCTTCCACATTTAGCATGCATGACTCTTGGTTAATACTCCCTAGGTACTTTAAAAACTGAATTATCTGTTCATATTTAAATCTTGAATCATGTTCCATTTAGGTTGCTCATACAAAGTCTTACTGAATCTTTTTAATCCGTTTCAGCTTTAGCAAACATTCTCTTCAGTATTTCAACTGAAGGCCTTCTTGTTTGCACTAATTTATTGTGAATAAATTGGTTTCTGCAATTAGAGCGTAAGCCCCTAAAGCCAGAAACCCCCTAAATTATTGCTATGGTTCATTTTGAGATGTAACTTAATTACTAAATCTAAGTACTAGAGCTATGAACAAGAAGCTTATTTTGAATATTAGGCAACTTGCAATAAAGTGTTGAAACTTCCTAGTGGAAATATGACGATCTCTACACATTTAAGTAATGAACTTCAAGCAATGTGAAGCATTACATAACATTCAAAAATATAGGAGATAAAGCAGCTTTCTTTTAGAAAAAAAACACTTTTATATAAGCCTATTTAAGCATATATGTCAATTATGAGCAGTAGAACTGTTAACGTTCCAGACAAGCACAGAACCTTTTGTCCCTACTGTTGTGACCTTTTGTTGGAGCAAGCAACAAATATTGTGTGGGTTTAGAGCTTTGCTCAGCCTGTGAATGTGAAGATAGACAGAGCCAATTCTTCTTCATGTAGTCATTTCATGTGAAAAATGTGAGTAGTGCCAGGTGCAAAGAAATGCCTGTGTCAGCTGGAGGAAATCTGGCTACTGTGCTGGAAGACTCATCTTTCACCAGCCCTTGTGGAGCGATCTTGGAAGCTAGCTGTACAAACGCAAGTCAAACTCAGGCTTGGGGATGTGCATAGTAACACATTTCGTCATGTGTAGAAACCGCAGCTATTGCATAGCTCTGTGTCAGATTAATTACAAAGTTAGGTAAGACAAAATTACCTCAAAGTTTCCTAAGAAAATATTGCTATCCCTAAAATGCCTCAAAAATAACAAATTAATCAGTGGTGAAGGAAGATGTAAAGTTGTCTAAGGTAAGAGTACCAGGAGAAAAATGGATTTCTCTGCACTAATCATGGTGAAAATTTCCTCATCACAGTTGAACAGGAATTTGTAGTGCCGTTCTAGAAGAGACAGAATAGTTCAACTTTTATTTCTTTCAAGTGCCACAAGGCAGTGACAACAATAAATGAAAGATATTTGTAAAAGGAGCCTGCTGTTTAGGGTTTATGGGAAATGCAGCATCTGTGATGATAAATGATATCCTTCCCTGAGATCGTGTAGGGTCATGCCTGATACTAGTTTCAGAGAGAAGTGTAAAGCAGTTTCTGAAAGCCTTAGCACAGCATTTTCTTGTCACTATGCCAGCATATTAACATTGCATAAAACTTATTTTTTTGCTTCATAATAGCATAATCTAAATTGACAGTTTCTTTTCTTAAGTTATAATGAAATTTCCATACACAGTTCAACCTCCAGGCAAGGCATCGTTTACAACACTGACTGTTAAGCAAACATTGCCCCATTAGTCACCAGATCGGTATGAAATGGAAGTGATCAAAAGGTAAAAAAAAAAAATAATTAAGCAACAGATTGGTTGGGAAAATAGCTTTCTGAAGTTCTTATTACACAGTCATTTAAAACAGTGATTCTTAACATTTTATGAATACAACTTTCAGTTTTTCAAAATGCATTGAATAGATGATCTCTTTTCTAATATCTTCATTTCTCATAATGGTCTGGAACAGATGCTCTAGAGAATATGCCAAGAAAATAATAACATAATAATACAAAGTAAAATCAGAAAATCACACTAGTGAGGTTTAGGTCCTTGTCAATAGTAATATTAATAGTAAAAGTAGTAGCAATAGTAATCTCAGTGTCGTCATTATACATATGTATTTGTTTTCTCACTTGGTATTTTCTTAAAATTTTATATCAACATTGTATTGTCACAGTATCTATGCCTATTACTACTTACTGGCAGATAGTAAGGCAGCTGCCCACCACCAACTGATCTTCCACTGAGGTCCCTGGGAAAGTTGGTTGTATTTTGACCTGCATAATGGGCTTTTCTTCTGGAAAATAGGGAGACTAAGTTTAAATCTATAGTTTTCTTGCACATAGGTGGGACCTATGTGAGCTACATGCTCCTGTCCTGGAAGCTGGGAAAAGCTGCTGTATCCTATCATTTGGACATAGCCAGGGAGTACTAGGGATTTGTCCTAGTTAGGCCTGGCTTTGCTTTCAAATGTTCTTTTGCTGGAATTTTTTTTTTTTTCCTTTTTCACATAAGGAGAGGGTGAGCAGGTTTTCTTACTTATCTCTCAGCACAATTCTTTGCCTTGGTTATTCCTATCATGGATTTTTTTGTGCATGTCATCTCCAGTGCAAGTTCTATTTTGGCATCAATAGATGTTCTTCATACTCTTCATCACTGCCTTTTTTATGTTCAATCTGTTTCTTTGGGAACAGATTCAGGATCTGTATGGTTCATGCATCTGTTTTAGTCATGGCAGTAAATCTTTCACTACTTTCTATTCCATTTAATCCTTCCGGTATTGTAGCAATTTCTTCTGCTTCCTAGTGGATGGTGCACATTAAACAGCATTTTTTATAGAGCTCTCTACAATGACATCAAACCCTTCCTCTGTGTGGTTGCAATTAATTTTGAATGAGATGATGTGTATGAGCAATTGAAGTTAATATTGCCAACACGTATTGTTAGCTTTGATATGCTGTGCACTGTGCATATCCGTAGTTTTGTTAGCTTCTACTGAAATTTTAGACATTTCCAAGACTTTTGTAACAAACATGTATTTGCAAGCTGTAAATTTGCAAGCTATAAATTTTTTGTAGAGAATCACTTCCTTTCCAAAGCATGCAAAATTATACAAACTAGGATGAGATATATTGAATATAACACTTGTTTCTGAAAGGGGACTCATGGCAACCCAATGTTATCAAGAGTTGTTGAAACAGATACATGGTTAGATAGTAAGACGTGTACAATTCCATTTGCAATTTCATGCTTTTCTTGAAGAGTCATCTCAATGAAAATTGAAAAAGTTTCAGAATGTAAAAAAATCTCAAAAAGAAAGCATTTTCTTAACTCTGAAAATATCAGAGATATTAGTTCTACACCCAATCTCGGATACATTTCAAAGCCATGTTCTTCCTCTGATTCTTTCATTTCACCATCTGACTTATCTTCAAACTCCTAATGAACCAATGTAGTGTCACCTGGCTTTCTGTCTTTGCTTAAAATGCAGTTCAAAAGTCATGTTTAGAGGTTCTAACATGCCATTCATTTGATTTTACTGTGAATACAATACAGAAATAATCACACTGCCAGAATATAGTGTAATGTCCCATAATACATAATGGTTCTTCTAATGGTTCAGGTTTGAAATGGAGTAATTTTCCTAGACTAATCACCTCATCAAAGTATCATAATGGAAGTCTCAAGTGGTCTCTGTAGCCTTGAATTCAAAGCATTACACCAATCTAAATTTCACAATTGACCTGCTAATGCTTCTGCAGCAGAAGCCTCAACAACCTTCAGTTGAAATAGTGTTGCCAATGCATATTCACATACCTCACATTATAGTACTAATACAGCAAGGTCTTCACAAAGTTTCACTGATGCACTCCTGAGATTATTGCCATCATGTGAAAACCACTCTTTTGTGAGCAAGAAGCGCACACCAAAGTGGATGTCTTCACAATATTTGTTTTTTAAACTGAACAATTGCGCTCTACGCATATTCAGAAAACATTAAACTCACCTTGACCTTCAGTTCTTATGTTGCAATAAGGAGAAATGCTCAGCTGATTAATATGATTCCTATCTGTTTTGCTAATGTTTATGTCCTGTTTATTATTTTATTTAAATTATATCTCAGAAAGAATTAGATGCATCTTTCCTTTGAGGGATACAGGAGTAA
Source organism: Psilopsiagon aymara (assembly GCA_024733675.1). Lineage (NCBI taxonomy): Eukaryota > Metazoa > Chordata > Aves > Psittaciformes > Psittacidae > Psilopsiagon > Psilopsiagon aymara. The sequence goes on along the minus strand of JANRGW010036805.1, from coordinate 51,731 downwards.
CTATGTTTTGGTTTTCCGTCTTAAATGGAAACTTCCTGGTTTGCTTTGACATAAGTAAAAGATGCAAGATTTTCCTTGTGTTAGGAAATACAACATTTAAATACACAAAAATATCGTTGTCATGGTTTAAGCCCAGCTGTAACTCAGAAAATCATGTAGTCTCTCTCACTCCTCCCCCTTCTTTCCCCTTGCTCCCAAAGGGATGCGAAGGAGAATCGAAAGAATCTAACTCCACAGGTTGAGATAAGAACAGTCCAGAAACTAAGGTATAACACAAACCACTGCTGCTACCACCAGTAATAATAATGAAAAGGGAAGCAACAAGGGAGGAGAACACAACCACTCACCACCTGCTAACCGATACCCAGCCCAGCCAAGCAGTGATCTAACCCTTACGGATAACTGCCCCCAGTTTATATAGTGACCATGACATGCTTTGGTATGGAATACCTCTTTGGTCAGTTTGGGTCAGGTGTCCTGTTTCTGCTGCCTCCCAGCTTCCCCTCCAACCTGGCAGAACATGAGACTCAGAAAGTCCTTTGTCAGTCTAAACATTACTGAGAAGCAACTGAAAACATCAATGTTATCAGTGCTGTTTCCAGGCTGAAAGTCAAAAAAACAGTGCTGCACCAGCTACTAAGAAGGAGAAAAATGACTGCTACTGCTGAACCCAGGACAATTGTGAACAAGCACAATGAGCTGGGAAGTGCTGAATTATCACAGAAATCATATGGTTTTGGTGCTGCTGGAACGTGCATAAAGTTTTTTGAGGACATTGAACTCCTTGCTATACAGTATGTCAGAAATTTTTTGTCTCATCTTGAAAAATCACTCAAGAAATGCATCTCTTTTGTGAGGTACAATTCTGCTCAAATTAAAACAAGGTTGCAAGCAAAGGTGGTGCTGATAATCTTAGACTGACAATTTCTTTGCAAAACCAAGTTCTCCAACGCCTCCAGAAGAACTGTATGGATACACTTCAAGGATTAAAACGCTTCGGTTTGAAATCTGAGAATCTTACAAGAAACTGTGAAGAAATAGAAGAATCATTGCTCTATATTTATGACAGGATATTATCCTTAGCCTTGTTACCCAAGGCACAGTCAAAGAAAGTCAGTTTTTTAAAACATTTAAATGGTTCTTTTTTGTCAGTTATAACTGACAGTGAAGCATTTGCTACGTATTCACAATATTAAAATACAGAAGATGCACTGCTTTCCAGCTTGCCCTTGTGTCTTAATGAGTCTGTCAGAGAAGTACACTGAAATATAGCATTAATATGAGGGGCAAAGCAGAAGTAATAACTATTTCTGATAATTCCTGTAGAATTCAAAAAACAAAACACAACAGTAAGACAGCATTTTCAGCATGGTAAAAAATCTAGACATTGCTTTTATTGATGGATCAAATAAATTAAAATGAAACCACAAAAATAGAAAAAAAAAAGGGGGTGGGGAATAAAACCACAATTCTTATGTGATTTTTATTTAGTTTTCTTCCAAAACCACAGAAGGTGAATGTATCAGGAAAAGGATGAAGTAAATCTCCTTTTATTCAAATTATGTTGCTTAAACCATAACTTTTCTTACAGGAATGTAAATATTAATGCACTAATAATAGACTTCTTAAATATGTCAAAGACAAAGAGCAGTTCTAAGAAAATGTCTATTAAATTTCACAGTTTCCTAAATGGTCTTAACTGTCTTTTCTCTTTATGTATCTGTTGCCTAGTAAGATCTCAAACACTGACTCAGGCTACCAGCAGAGTTTCTTTTGCAAGAAAAGATCTGTTTGATATTTCCATTTAAGGATTTTTAGGCACAGACCTGGTAACAAGTTCAGGGTAGAGGTTTTGTATTCCCAGGTAGAGCCATATCTTTCTGGTAGTCTCAGAAGACGACACATACCGTACCTGCTATAAAAATACGGAATAAGGAAAACTTATGTTTAAAAATCTTAGAATCAGAGAATCATAGAATAGTTAGGGTTGGAAAGGACCTTAAGATCATCTCGTTCCAACCCTCCTGCCATGGGCAGGGACACCTCACACTAAACCATGTCACCCAAGGCTCTGTCCAACCTGGCCTTGAACACCGCCAGGGATGGAGCTTTCACAACTTCCCTGGGCAACCCATTCCAGTGCTTAACCTAATTTTAATATGTAATTTGGTTAGTCCACTTCCATTTAATCTACTAATGATTTTGAAGCTCTATCCTTAAAGGGTGCAATCTTTTTTGTTCCCTTACTCCCAAATTACATTCTCCTTTCTCATGAGATACAGTCTTCCTTCTTCTCCCTGCCTGCTGCCCAGATGACAATTAAATATTTATTTTCTGGACTTAGAGATTCCCACAGCTCCTTGGTGTTTAGTATTAAAGTTCAGGTTCGTCTCAGGCAGAATATTCGCACTATGCTTTTTAATCTCAAGTCTTCAGCTGTGGGGTCTGACATACACAGATTTATTTTTAATTTCTCCGTGGAGAAGAATGTGTCCTCCTTTGATCATATCTCTGAGAGAGTTCACAAGATTCTGGATAACATCTCCTACTCACTGAAATGTCTGTGCTCTCCCAAATGGTGCAGAAACAGTATTTCTCATAAAACAGATACTTCATTTATACTTCTTTGCCTGCCCAGACCCACAGTCAGGCCCAGACCCCTGGTCTGTTTAGCTGCAATTCTGCTTTTCGCCTTTTAGCACTTTGTTGCTATATATTTCTATACGTATTCATTTGTCTCCTGTTGCATCATATTGACTAGTTGACTATAGCAAGTGAACACGAACACGAACAGCTTTCTGGACAGTGACCATGTTTTCTTGTATTTGTCAATACAAAGCATAGCAAACCTTTGTTTCGTGGAAACTGCTGCAGTATAAATAACATCTCCAGGAGTGTCTGTGTTTGCTTATTATCAGGGGAAAGAAGAAGAGCCACAAAAGGATTACAAAAAAGGAATTAAATGACATTAACTCCTCTGAAGTAAAGCAATTTACCACTTTGTCAGTCAGTCCAATTGCTTATTCAAGGAAGTCTCTTTGACCTACTCTATTTCTAGGCATTCATACGGTTCTAGTAATTAGTATAGTTGCCTGTGCAAAATGTTAAGGTTGTGAAGAGACTGGAGTCCTCACAAAACAATAGTATGCAGTGCTCAGGTCTGAAGTTCTACAAAACCTTCAAACAGTCAGGAAAAGCCTTTTTTTGGAAACTATTAATATAAGGCTTTTGGATCAGGACCATCATGAAAAGTTCCTGTTTCATCAAATCATAGAATCATAGAAATGAAATAATACAGAACAAACATATAAAATAAAAACAAACCACTAACTGAACAATAAATCCTCATAAATATTCTTAAAAAAAAAAAAAAAAAAACAACAAGCCAAACTTGTTTTTCAACATTTCCCACTGAAAAAAACCCCACCAACCAAACAAAAAAAAGAGCTACAATAAAGTGTTTTATCACTCAATCTCAAATATGAACATTTCAGGTGATATTGTTGTGTATTTATAGTTCAAGCTATTATGGCTCTCTATCTGTTCAAAAGGATATAAAATTCATTGAGAAAAAAATGCACCACTCTAGAAAGCATGCAACAGGCCCTGCTATTATCACAGGGCAAAAAAATGAAAGTAAACCTGCAGCTAACATAGCCTTCTGGGAAATAAAGCACAGCAGTGGTAAATCTAATAGAGCTTCTGAATTTATTTGAGCAAGGTGATAAGGTGATTTGATGATGCTGCATATAAACTAAGTCATGCCTAGTAGATGTTAATGATTGTGAAGTGTATACATGAGAGACATGCACTTTCCAACTTCACTTTCAAAGCACTGAATTCCTGAGTCAATACATTCAATCATGACTTTGGCAGTTTGCTTATAACTGAACCACTCTACACCACAAGCTCTTAAACTCAAAGAATCTCTCAAGCACCATAAAGAAACATATTTTTCATTTCTCATGCTCTGCACAATAAAATGGTTTAACCTGTTGGATACAAAAATTTCATTGTTCTACAATATAGTTGGACCAAGTGAAGCTTGTGTTGCTCTGGCAACTCAACCTCTTACCAAGTGGAAATCCTGAAATAAAAAGTTATATGACATATATTTGAAAATCTAAAGTTGAATTTGTAGCTTCTCAAAGGTTATATGAGTATACCAGAACAGATAATAAGTAAAGTTGGGACAATTTGTGATTTAGAGTCAAATGAGTGTTAGAATTCACTGCTTTACAGTTTGACATCTGCATAAATGGTTTATCCAAGGAGACAACCATAAATGAATTATCATTAATATGGTACATGCTGTAATTGTGATAATAGTGAATGTTCAACAAAAGGGCAGTTTAATTCAAAGGGAAAATGGACTCTTTTTTTTTTCCTAGCTAATCTTACTTTAGCAAATGAGGCAAGCTGACACTTGTAGAATACTTGTTGAAAGGAAACATGAAAGCTTGCTTCATACGAGTGTGTATACTGTGACCAATTGCTGTATAACTAAGAACTTAAAGGCCTCCTTCCAACAATGACTGAACTTAATAGCCTTTCAATAAAAAATTGAATAAGGATGGCAGAGAAGATAGACCAAGTGTTTGACCCTTTGGGAGGCAGGTGCAAATTCTGGTGTTCAGAGTGAAGGCTCTAAGTCACTGTCCCACCCTGGCGGTTGTAATTTGTGCCCATAGAGGTGCTGCCTTCAGCAAAGCAGCAGCAAGTCCCTGAGTTGCCTCTGAGCTGCAGCATCCACAGAGCAGGCCACCAACCCCTTGCACCAGCAACAGGACCACTGGGCTCATGATGCTTTACTGCAACTGGCCCAGTGCGACCTTGTTACTCAAGCACTGCAACACACTTAAATAAATAAACCAGATTGCAACTTCGAGGTGTCAAAGGACCTGATCCTCTGAGAGCTGAGACTTGCTGTCCCTTAGTAATAGACGTGGTTCACCCACGTCGACATTGTTCCAAAAATTAGCAGTGGAAAAATGTAAAAAAGCTTTGGGAACAAACAAGCACAGTTAGGAAGATGGGCTAAAAATCAAACATTTATAAGCAAGGAAAGAGACAGACGTCAATGAAGTAAGCAAAGTCTTACACAACATAAATGTCAACCAATGTTACTATTACTGGCTCACTGGGTGTAGGATGATGCAAACATATTACAAGTACAGATCACAAAGGGGCACTTTACAAAAGGTCTACTCTGGAGATTAACTCATTAGAATAAGGTGCTGAGGCAAAAAATAATCATTTTTGTTTTGTAAAAAAAACAGTAATGGTTAAGTCTGGATTTTTAAATGACCAGTCAGTGGGTATTCTCTTAACTTACAGCAGATCTCCTGTTACCCTCCTCTCATTAGCACTCCTTGAAAAGGTGCAATTCTGCTATGCTTATCAATGCCTCCAGTTCCAGAAAAAAAGCAGCAGTACCAAAGCGATTGCTGGAGAATCAGGCCTGACATATTTAGAATGACTAATGACTGACTTCATTCCAGAGGAAGGGACTTACTTACTGAAGGCGACTGCTAAGTACTTTCTGATAACCGTGCCCCTTAACAGGTAGAAACTTGGACATTCAAAGCAGAGCCCTGAAAAATATCTCTCTCTTCCTGAGAATGATCATTGTTATTGCATGCATTTCTGAGGATGCCATTAGATAGAAGTAGGGCATCAATTCCTCCAGGGATAAAGGAAATATTTCCCCTTTTCTGTCTTACAGAATAAAGCTGTTTACACAGAAGAAATGGATACATCATGGTTTTAAGAACAAGCTGTTATGCCCACTTCTCAATTTTGTTTTAAGGAGAATGAATGTCACTTCTATGCAGCAAAGATTCCTTGTCCCTGTTGTAAAGGTGAGAAGGTGTAGCTTTACGTCTAGGGCTCATCTCAGGCTGTTAGCCACCAACACTGCTGCTTCTTCCACCTGCTGTTATGCTTGTCATCCTCTGCCCCTGTCACAGTACCCAACTGAGAAGCAGGAGGATCCCTCTCCGATATGTCTGTCTGAGGCATATGTCATTTGCAAAGACAGACTACACTCCCTCCAATTACCTGTGGCTTGGGGGTTTTATTGACTGGATGACAGCTCCCTGTCCATTTCTTTATTAAAGTTTGAGTCACTCTTCAAGAGAATTAAGAAATGACTGTCCTTTCACTTACTAGGGGCAGAAGCTTAGGTGACATTTGCATCATCCAAACTTGGTATCAGGCCCTTAAAATAGTCTCTGAAGTTCATTTGGTTTAATTTCACCCCAATCCAAGAATGTAATCATCTGACCTACTTTATACTTAGAGTGAGATGAATCACTGCCCAGAAATACCCGATTTTCTCTGCTTAGCACAAAAGGGATACAGAAAACAAACTTAGATCTACTGTACTATAGATAGTTCAGATAGCTCTGATCTTCTGATAACTCAGATCTACTGTACTATAGATAGCTAAGTTGGTTAAATCGAGAAGGACAGGCCCAGTCCTGTGTCGTTTTTAGCCTTGATGGCTTGTCTGATTAAGGAAAAGTATTTTGAAAAACAAGGCATTTCTAGATAGTCTTCATAATTAATAAAGTAACAAACAGGGTCAGCTTTAGGAACCACAAACTTTATAGCTGTGTTTAAATACTGACTGAGACCAAGATGGCCGGTTCAAGGAATGGAGCTTGAAAAACTTACTAGTCAGTAAAACTTTTTGCTATGAGGTGTATAGGACAGGTCTGCTGGGATACGCTGCAGCCTCCAGGCTCCAACGTAGGACTCCTAATGACCCAGAAGAAATGCTAGAGTGACACGAGACCACAATGTCCTGCAGGACGTTACGGCCTACATCTTTGTTGCAACTTAGACCCTGCCTTAAAATGAAAAATTTACACAATTTGTAAAAGAAGGCGGCACAGGACAGTTTCTCACATTAGAGAGCATTTCAGCTGACTGCCAATATCAGAGGGAACACAGACACCACATTCACACATAATCACTGCCATATTTGAAGGAGGCATAGAGATACAGCCCTGTCAGGCTTTGAGGGACAGCCTAAAAGCTAAAAAGGGAAAAGAAAAAGGTAACTCATGGGCTCTGAGAGGTGAAATCTGTAAGGGAGGCAGACCTCTTCTGCCTCTTAATAGTACAAAAGACTATAACCAGACAGTGGTTGGTGTGCAGGACCAAATTGTACCCTGAATCTCAGGAGACAGCTTGCCTGAGATTGAATTACTTCAGAGACTTTTGATGAAGGCCAGAGCTACTGTCAACATGAAACATGAAGGGAGTTTTTAGTGCACATATATAAATGCCATGCATTATGCAAAGACAGATTGTGCTGCATTAGATCTCAGCTGGGATCTCTGCAAGGCTTGTGTGTAAATGTTGGGACTGGGGATACAGAGATCTAAGAAGGAAGTATGATGCCCAGGCACCCAGTAAAGTCTCTTATTTACTGCTCTTATATGGCACATGTAGCATACACAAAGAACCTGCAATATGGGTGGCCTGGCAAAGCCTTGCCACTTTATATGATGCATTGTTAGCACTCTTCAAGAGTAACAAAAATGAGGCAATTTTGCTGGCTTATAATTTCTTGGAGAATTGCTATTTATCAGAGGCGATACCTTCCTCACCCTTGTGCAGCTTGTGCTGCCTGCTGAGACACAGCCTGACATTAAGCACAGTCGACTCATCTCCTACATGAAGTGTGCTGTCCTCAGCAGAGCACTGTCCCAGCCCTCAAGACTGGTAGTTAAGAGAAAGTGATGTCAATTGATAGCCAAAGCAGAAGACTAAATTTATTGATAATAAACAATGATACCTTGTCTGAAGAAAATCACATTTCCTGAACTTTCATCTATGTGGCAGGAAGAGCTAGAAATAACTCATGTTTCACACAGTGTGATAAAAAAATTAAAATAAAACCATCAAAAGCCAGAGGCATGTTACAGTGAAGTCTAGCAACTGTGAAGAAAACAAGCTTTTTTAAACAACCCAGTCTCTGAAGCATCTGCTGCCAAAAATGCAAATAAAGCAAGCTGTAGGGATGATTAAAAGGCAAATGAAATAAGAAAAATCTTTGTAGCTATGATGGGTAACAACAGCAGTCATCGGAAAGAAAGAGGAAAGGATTAGGTGACTGGGTAGGAGAATTAAGGTGCATATGCCAGCCATTAGCAAACCACTGCTTCTCCCAGCTGGGTGAGTCTTTTATTTTTGTCAAATTTCAATTCACAGAAGCCAGCTCAATGACTTCAAGGTAGTGGTAATTTTCCAAACACCATTTTCACCCTGAAAAACTACTGCTGTGAAGCAATGAATTAGAAACGCGAAATTGTACTGATAAATGTGGCAGATAATTGTAGAGAAAAGCAATTCCTTCAGGTTCCCCATGGTCAGCAGATCCCTGCTGTGTCCTGAGACCCACTTCTGCAGGGACCTGGGGCCCAAACATTGCCATCAAATTTTGAATTATGGCAGAAAGTGTAATTACTGCAGTCCCTCTGGTCTTACTTCAAAAAACTGGAAACTTTATTTTGAAATGATCTAATGGTTAATACTTTATTGTCCTAATAAAAACCTTATAGCAACATGGTGGGTGTGTCATCAGCCTAGGGAACAAGATTGGCAGGTTAAGAGCATGATTTTTCTGGGGTGCTATTTTTTAGTTTATGCTAAGCAGTAGCCAGTGGAAGGTATTGCCTGTACGTTGCTGCTTTTGGAAACAGACATCAGGGTACTGGAGGGGATGGCAGGTAGGATACAGACAATCAGCTTGTTACCATTACACAATGAATGTGTGTGGAAAGTCTCTTGGTCCTCAGGCGCACAAACCCTCAGAAAACCTGTGTTTCATTGGTGGCTTTAGTACTCATCTGGCCAACCATGTAAAAATGGCAGGCCAAGAACTCACTTGAAATGTTCATTTCAGTGATTGATGATGATAAAGCTGTTACTATTGGTGAGGCAAGGAGGTGTGTATTGGGAACTACGAGGAGCAGAGTGGTAGTAGAAGTGTTTGAGTGCTGTAGTAAGAGCTCTTTTCTTACTCAAAGAAGCCTCCCTGAGAGTAACTGTGCTATTTGGGCACCAGCAGTGCTCTCCAAAGACATCAAGCAGAGAGAGTAAAACTTGTTCTTGCTCTACTGCAGACGATCTAAGTACTTCATGAAGCCACAGTTGCATTCTGAAATATAAATTAACCTGCAACTAAATGTGCAGAGAGCATTTACTGAGCTACAGGGTCTTTAGAACTGAAATAAAGAAGCATTGTCATATGTGCAGTGTAAGCTGTCATAAGAACAACATAAACTTTATTGCTTAAAAAAATATATTGCCCTAACACAGTTCTTACTGACAAGCAGCAGGAGTTACTGACATTCAGTATTTTCTCTCATTAAGTTTCAAAATGCCTGATCTTGAGGAAATTGCTCTGCATAAAATCTTTCACTTTGCAGTACACTTAACTTGGCCTGAGTTAAGAAATTTCCTCCTTGAAATTACTGTAATTAACACTACGTACTTTGATGGAGCAACAGTATTGTGCCTGTCATGTATGTGGCTGCTGTTCCCCTATGTCTACAATAGCCATCAGGCATGCTGTGATGATGTCCTGCCTTTAAGATGTCAGATTTCCAGCTTGCCTCTGGAGCTATCTGTCATCCGTCTTTGGGACAACATGCTCCTAGAAGGGGATTATTAGTTGCAAAAGGAATAGCAGTGATTGATTGCTCAGCAAGGACAGACAAGTGTTAATATATACACACAAACGTATCTGTATTGTTATATGACTTTTCCATCTCTGCTGCAAAGGTAAGAACTCTTTTGGTCTGCTCAAATTGGATAACTAAGAGTTCTGCTTACACTTCATTGTTCCTTTTCTTAACATATACATATATAAACTAGTCCACAAAACACAGCTTCTGAGCTTTTACTCTAAACAATGTTTGTGCGTAAATATACTGTGGATTTTCACCTTCTAAACAAATGCGTGGAGTTTTTTCAGGGGTTTGATTTTATTTTATGGTTTTTTTATTGCCAAATTTGCTCGATAATTTCAAATGCCAGCATGTCAAATTGGCTCTTTTTTTGACATCTATATCATATACAATGGCTTTGTGATGAACTCAGACTCAGCTTTTAAAGTCAGTCTTACAGGCCACCCTATCAATAGCTTGAAATAAGCACAATGCTAAATCATTGTGTGACAACTTACAGGATAATGATCTTTAATGGCAATGGAAACATCCACAAGATCATTCTTTAGCCACAGGACAAATACTTGAAACAGCTAGGATAAGAAAGATGAGAAGTTTGATGGCGATTGAAACGGTCAGGATGTCTAATATTGTCTTGAATTGAACAGTCTGTTTGCGTGTCTATTAGATGTCTGAAGTTCAATTAAGTCATTTATTCTATTAATGGCATACAAGTTGGAATAGAATCTAGCTTACATTCCCATGGTTTTATCAAATCACAAATGCATACAAAACTCAAGAAAAGAGTAGAATACTTTATCTGGCACTAATGAAGTTACAAGTATGAATAAACATGTTGTCTGTGCAGTTGAATAAACAAGTTCTGATTGTACATAGCAATTTTTCTGAAGAGTTTTACAATGCTTTTGAGGAAAAAGAACTGCTCTGAATTGAATGACATTTGCTGCTATTTGTACTTGTCTAAGTAAGCTGCATAATGTGCATAATAATGATAACTCTGGAATGTGGTATTTGGCTAATGAAACAAGAAAAATTACAAAGTAATGTTAAACTTTATAGATAACACCAACTGGAGACATCATCTGGACAATAGGGACTTAATAAATAAGGCTTGATGACATGGCAATAAATCATTTCAAACAAGAAAACCACACTGAGTTTATTATTGCTTTTTTTTTTTTTTTTTTTGGCTTAAATTATAGAAAGTTACTTTATATTCCTTTGTAGTTCACTGCTCAGTATAATTAAAATAATGGCTTTTGAACCAGTAAGCGTAAAATTAAAATTTGGAAAATAATTTTTAAATTGCATTCCTACATCTCCATAATTTGTGTTTTCTCAAGTCTTCATACCTTGCTTCTTCTCTGCTTCTCTGGATAGCTGGCTGTCCTTGAAAATGTCTTGCTTTCCACTACATGCAGATCAACTATTTGAACAGTTCTGCTGTAAATACGTGTGTTCTTACTGTGGGGATCTGTTACAGAAATCCAGATCAAGAGCACTCTGTGGATGAAGCACTCTATAGAAAGATAGGAACAGCCTCACACTCGCAGGGCCTTGTTCTCATGGGGGATTTCAAACACCCTGATATCTGTTGGAGGGATGGTACGGCCCAGTACAAGCAATCCAGGAGGTTCTTCGATTGTGTGGAAGACAGCTTCCTTCTGCAAGTAATAGAGGAGCTGACAAGGAGAGGTGCCGTGCTTGACCTTGTGCTCACCAACAGGGAAGGCCTGGCTGGAAACTTGGTGCTTCAGGGCAGCCTTGGTTGCAGTGATCACAAGATGGTCAAATTAGAGATCCTCAGGACAGTGAGAAGAGCGTGCAGCAAGCTCACTGCCCTGGACTTCAACAGAGTGACTTTGGCCTCCTCAGGAACCTGCTCAGTAAGGTTCCATGGGATATCACCCTAGAGGGCAGGGGGGCCCAAGACTCGTGGTTGATATTCAAGGATCATCTACCACAAGCTTAGGAGTGTTGCATCCCAACTAGAAGGAAATGCAGCAGGAGGGCCAGCAGACACCCCTGGATGGATAAGGAGCTGCTGAGGAAAATTCAAAGAAAAAAAGAAGCTTATAAAAGGTGGAAGCAAGGGCAGGAGGCCTGGGAAGAATACAGGGATGTTGTCCGGGAAGCTAGGGACCAGGTTAGGAAAGCGAAGGCCCACTTAGAATTAAACTTGACTAGGGATGTTAAAGATAAAAAGAAGGGATTCTGTAGGTACACTGCAAGAAAAAGACGGCCTAGGGACAACATGGGGCCTCTCCAGAAGCTATTGGGAGAACTGGCTACCCTGGATTTGGAAAAGGTTGAGATTCTTGATGACTTCTTTGCCTCAGTCTTTGCCAAAATTGCTCTGGCCACACCACCCAGGTCTTGGAAGGCAGAAACAGGGACAGTGAGAATGAAGACCCTGGGCCCACTGCAGGAGAGGATCTGGTTCGAGTTCGTCTTATCCTGAACATGCACAAGTCCATGGGACCTGATGAAATCCATCTGTGGGTCCTGAAGGAGCTGGAAAATGAAGTTGCTAAGCCACTGTCCATCATATTTGAAAAACCATGGCAGTCAGGTGAAGTTCCCAGCAACTGGAAAAAGGGAAATATAACCCCCATTTTCAAGAAGGGAAAAATGGATGACTCGGGGAACTGCAGACCAGTCAGCCTCACCTCTGTGCTGGCAAATTTTGAAACAGATTCTCCTGGAAGACATGCTGAGGCACATGAAAAACAACAAGGTGCTTGGTGACAGCCAGCATGGCTGATCAATCTGGTGGTCTTCTATGATGTGGCTACGGAACTGATGGACAGGGGTAGAGCAGTTGATGTCATCTATCTGGACTTGTGCAAAGCGTTTGACACTGTCACACATGACACCCTTATCTCTAAAATGAAGAGATATCAATTTGATAGATGGACCACTGGTTGGATAAAGAACTGACTGGATGGCTGCACAAAAAGTTGTGCTCAATGGCTCAATGTCCAGCTGGAGACCAGTAACAAATGGTGTCCCTCCGGTGTTGGGACCAGTTTTGTTCAACACCTTTGCTGGTGACATGGACAGTGGGATTGAGTGCACCCTCAGGAGGCTGGCAACGACACCAAGCTGTGTGGTTCAGTTGGAGGGAAGGAATGCCATCCAGAGGGAACTTGACACGTTTGTGAGGTGGGCTGATGCCAACTTTATGACGTTTAACCATGCCAAGTGCAAGGTCCTACATGTGGGCCAGAGCAATCCCAGGCACAGCTGCAGGTTGGGCAGAGAAGAGATTGCGAGTAGTGCTGTAGAGAAGGACTTGGGAGTGTTGGTCGATGAGCTGGCTTCAGTGTGGCTTTCAGCCCAGATAGCCAACTGTACCCTGGGCTGAATCAAAAGGAGCGTGACCAGCGGGTCAAAGGAGGTGATCCTGCCCCTCTACTCTGTTCTTGTGAGACCTCACTTAGAGTATTGTGTGCAGTTCTGGTGTCCTCCACATAAAAAGGACATAGAACTGTTGGAACAAGTCCAGAGAAGGGCCACGATGATGATCATGGGACTGGAGCACCTCCCGTATGAAGGTAGGCTGAGAAAGTTGTGGCTGTTCTACAGAAGAGAAGGCTGCCTGTTGACCTCATGGCAGCCTTCCAGTATCTGAAAGGGACCTATAGGGATGCTGGGAAGGGACTCTTCATTAGGGACCGTAGTGATAGAACAAGGGGTAATGGGTTCAAACTTAAACAGGGGAAGTTTAGACTGGATATGAGGAAGACGTTCTTTACTGTGAGGGTGGTGAGGCAATGGAATGGGTTGCCCAGAGAAGCTGTGAATGCTCCATCGCTGGCAATGTTCAAGGCCAGGTTGGACAAAGCCTTGGGTGATATGGTTTAGTGGGGAGGTGTCCCTGCCCATGGCAGGGGGGTTGGAACTAGATGATCTTAAGTTCCTTTCCAACCCTAACTATTCTATGATTCTATGTACCTTCTCCTCTCTGTTCTCTTTCTACAGCACATACACTGAGTTTGCCATCAGTGCTTATTGAAATCATAAAAAGATAACTATCAAGTATGGGATTAATTTCTCACCTCTATAAACAACTAGAATGCACAGTTATAAATTAGGATGAGATGAAAACTACTCTGGAGACACTTATTACTCTTCTGTACCATAATAAATGTTTAACCGAGTAGTTCATATGTAGATGCCTATATTAAACACTTGAAGTAAGACTCTGTGACACCCACTACTTGTTCTATTTCTCTTCATCTCATCTTTATCTTCACCAAATATTTTTCATTAAGAATGTCAAAGACAATGCACCTTGCAGTTCATCACCTTTTACTTTCCTCTTTTTTTGGCTTAGATTTCATCTCTGTATTTCACTTGGTAGCAGAAGCTAATAACACATTTACTGGAGATACTTTAAAACTACTGCTTCCAACAGCTGATAATGCATAGTAATGGTTGCATAACTTTAGATCAGGTGTCACACATACCTTCATTCTTAGACCACACTCTCTTTTATTAGATATTGCAATATTTTTGCATAGTTATTTTTTACAAATATTGTTATCTGATCATTTTAGATGCCAGTTATTTTAATTTGTAAATATCCAAATAGACTAGTAACCACAGCACACTCATCTATTCTAATTCCGCCGTTGACCTTGTAACAGTCTTCCAGTGCGAAAATGGGTCTACAAGAAATCTGGAGAGGGACTTTTTACAAAAGCATGTATGGATAGGACATGGGGGAATGGTGAGTGTGTATTGAGGTTAGATATTAGGAAGAAATTCTTTACTGTGAGGAGGTGAGGAAGTGGAGCAGGTTGCCCAGAGAAGATGTGGATGCCCCATCCTTGTCAGTTTCAAGGCCAGGTTGGACGGGGCTTTGAGCAACGTAATCTAGAGGAAAGTGTCCCTGCCTGTGACAGGGGCAGTTGGAACTAGATGATCTTTAAGGTCCCTTCCAAACCAAATCATTACATGACACTATGTTTCTATGATTCTATGTGAATTTTATGGTTTTCAAATATCCATTGCTTTTGTTTTCCTGCTTCCGGACCAATACTCCTGTTTGCTTTGTGTTTATCTGGGGCAGTTGTTTTACCTTGATTTGAAATCTGTCACTAATGTGGAACTAGTTCAGTAACCATTTTGCTGGTCATAGGGCTTAACCAGGTGTTTCAAGAATGGGTACAATTAGGTTATTACGACACTGTAGCATCCTGATCTCTCCTTAACCCTCTTTGAAAAATCTTGCAGTAGGTGCTGCATGGCTTGACAGGGTGTGCTCCTGAAACACTGTTCCTCTCAGAGCAGCTCTTTAAGGGTGCCTCCTCTCTTCAGTAGTTCTAACTTCTCTCCTTTTTCAACTTCACTCCCAAAGTATCAATTATTTTTGATGTATTGCTGACGACTTTGAAAGGGTCAAATGAGAAGCCAGATATCAAATTGTTGAATAGCACATTATGCACCCAGTGGAAACAGATGAGTAGAACATTGTACAAACCCAACAACAGAAGACTCATTCCATGATTCCATCTGCTAGTTTCTCACATAAGGCCCATCCTTACTACAGTGATTGCTGTAATTGCCTAAACAGTCATCAAGTCTGGAATTCCTTTTCCACCAATAATATTAGTATCCAACAAGTGTTGTTAATTGCCTACCATTGGTATTATACACAGTAATGAGGTTGCAAGTTATTTGCCGCATTGTTAATTGTAGATGTGAAGAAGAAATATATGTATTTATGGCATCGCTGTTTTGTTGGAAAACCTTATAAGTAAGAATGATACCTCAAAGTTAATGATACCTCAAAGTTGGTAATTTCTGTAGGGATGGTCTCTCCCATTTATGAACTTTTTTTGGTTTTTTTTTTTTTGGTTTTTTTTTTTTTCTTTATATATATTTAATATACATGTCAGGGAATATGTGAGCCAGAAGATATATATTTAATATACATGTCAGGGAATATGTGAGCCAGTAGCAGACTTTTACGTATTAATTTTATTGTAGAATATTTTTTTAAAAAAAGACTCCTAGTTTTGACTTTGAAATTGCCCTACAAGCCACAAAACAATCAAGTTATGTATAAGATAATGAAAAGGTTTAAGGAAAAAAATGGATAGAGTGCACATGTTCGCAACCGGGAAAATTTAAATGAAGCACTTACTTAACAAGTTGCCTAAACAAAAATCAACCTGAAAATTCACTTGAGTGAATACAAATAAATGTCTGATGGCATAGAGGAGCTGTACTGTCATTCTGGACAAGTAGGTGCATTATTTTCTTAGAGCACTGCAGAGGATGAATTATCCAGTTGCAGGCCTCCAAAGACTGAGGTGGGAGCTGAGGCATCATTTACAGTCATCGCAGGCAAATGACAGCATACTTTTCCTGTGGTGAGGTGACAAAGTGGAAACAAAAGATGGTTCTAGCATACCTATTGAAAAGCCAGAATTCAGTGAACTTTTCAAGCCTGGGGCTTTCTGGACACATCTAAATTACCCAGATCTGACACACTCATTTTACATTTGCGAATTCACTAAGTTATATCTTCACTTCAAGTGAGAAACAGAACTCAGGCAGAAAGGGTCACTGAGAGTCTGTGAAGAGAGGGGAGTGAAGATGGCCAGGGTTTTTTGGCAGACTGTCAACCTAAGATCTAAAGGGCAAACAGGCACAATGACTATTTTTTTTCCCAAAGATAAAAATATGCTGCAGTTAACTGGGAGGGTTCTTTCTGTGGTTCACCTGGCAAGAGTCTAACTGAGTTGAAACTGCTATCCTCATACATGAAAAACCTTAAAGAAAACTTGGTTACTTATTTTGGGCAAGAAAGACAAATATCAAGGAGAATGTAACCATTTCAGTTGTCAATTTAAAATATGACTGCTTAACACTTTGGTAGATACATTTTAGACTGTAATCAAAGTAAGTAATATTCTGTGCAAAAAAATGTGGATTTGGGCTGAAAGATAGCAGAATTATTTTGAAAAAACCCCAAACAAATCAAGCCCAAACCCAAACCCCAAAACCAACCAAAACCCAGTTTTATTAAAAGATTCTGCAGCAAAATCAAGTCGCTGAAAAACTTGCATAAAATATCTAACTCCTTTAGAAGAGCAGTGCATAATTCTGGAGAACAACAGAAAGAAAATTATTCATAAATACAGAAATATTCATGAGAAACCTTCTGACCTTAGGCCAGGTCTCCTCCCAGTCTAGTAGAATTCTTCCTTGTATAACCTTTCTGACAGTTCCCCTCTTCTGAGCTGCAGTCTGCTTCTTCTGGTCTTGCTATAGCAAAAAGCTGTGTGACATTTTCTGACTCATCTCCAATGTCTGTACATCACCAAACAATAAAACCTTGTCAGCAAAAACTTCAAATGCTGGAATGTCCTCATTTACCCTGTCATCCTCAAGGGCAGATTTCACTGATAACATCTAGCTGTCCCAAAGTATATATTTAGTATGTATAAGCAGACCTAGGTTAACAATCACTATCTAAGCACTACATTTCCTGAAATGTGGATGGAGAAAATAGCTTTCCACAATTCTGGCAAAGGAGTTTTTCACTCTCTGGAACTGCTCACCACAATCAGATCTTAGCTTACAGATGTATTTCTAAGGGATCTATCTGACCTTTCCCCAGCTGCTTCCCACGAAGCAATGCCCAGCACAATGCTTTGGCATTCAGTGGGTGCTGAATATCATCTGATGCTGCATTACATGAGCAGTTTATGTTGAACTCATCTGAAGTGCTTAAATCCTTACTAAAGCATGCATACAACATGCAGTTATGGTAAAATATTAAATAACTGTGCAGTGTGCAAGCTTATTTTTTTTTCCTGAAAACATAAGAAAGGTTTCTTCATATTTAATAATCTGAAAAAAATCCTAATCAGTTTAGTGTGCCTACCTGAAGACAAACAGGAATCCTATATTTAGTATGGCCATAGAGACAACTTAGCTGAGATCAGATCCAAGCCCTGCTGAAGTGAACAGGAGCTTTTTCCTTGTTATTTTCTCTAAAAACAGATTCTTAATCAGACATCCACAGCAGTAACCTCAGTCTAGCTCCCTTGGTATTCACTGGCTATTGTCATTAATTCTGCTAGGAATTAATAATAAACTAATAAACTAAAAATAAACTAATTCTGGTTTACGAGCTATGCTTAAATAGATTCATGTCTTTTATTCCATGTCCTTCTTTATGTAGTTATTTATTCAACTAAATAGGTCATCATCTTCACAATCTCCCTTACACCTTTCTTTACCTTCTCTAGACCTCTCACTGCCTCCTGGAGGAATTGCCCTACCTGAATGTATGAGAAGAAACAAAATGTGAGTTAAATTTGCTCCTCACGCTCATATAAGCATTCAAAGACAAGTGCTATAGAAAGAAAGATAACCAGTCTCATGAACAGTGTTAATAGTACATGCTATATTTTCTTCTGAGCAGAGCAGAGTAGCTGACATATGGAAATTTTTTTAAATTGAATTTAAAAAATTTGCATTCACTGTTCCCTGGGCACAAAGCTCTGAAAACCCTGCATTCACAAACCTTTCAGAGGAAGATGTGCAGTTTAGAGTTTTTCTTTCAAAATAATACTTTTTCTGATTCTTGTTGCATAGTCCAAATACCATCTCTCTTACACAGCTACATCAGATTTTTAGCTCTGGTAGCTGGTTTCTGACTCAATCCATCAAGCAGTCACTCTTTTTGTTTTTTTCTTTCTCAGTGACTAGTGAATGTCTCTGCTCAGCTCTGCAATTACAATTTACTCGGCATGAGAAATGTCTTTCCTGTGAACAGCCTAGCAGGATAAGAAAAAACATCCTCTTGCCTGTAATCCAGTGCAAATTTCTGTGATACCCACAACTGCTTCCGCACTGCTTTGTGATGGGCCAGGAATGATTCTCTCTCATTATTCACTGAAACAGCCCTTCTTCTGGAAGCCCTGAAAAGTACTGCTTTCAGGCTCTAACGTGGATTCCTTTCTTGTGCCGTAGCCAGAGGAAGGTTTGCAGCATGAATGCAGCAAGAAAATCACATTTTAAATAAAAAAAAAATACATTTAGAGGTGCTAAACACAATATCAGATTATATAAAAAATTAATTATGCATTGAAAACCAACCATAGTTGTTTGAATTCAGCTAAGCCAAATTTATTTGTCTTTCTTTTTGCTTTCCTTTTTCTTTTTTTTTTTTTTTTTTTTTGTAATTTTAGAGGAAAACGTGCCTTAATAATGCAACTGAAAGCAAAAATGCTAAGTATGAAGAGCACAGCAATACGCATTTATATATTTAATTCAGTTTGAGGGTAGTAGAATAAGAAAAAGAAGTGATAAAGTGCAGAAAAATTATATTTTTCAATTAGGAGAGGAACTGTTTTATTGTTAGAGTAAAACATAATAAATGTGGTTTTGAAATTCCCCTGTTACCATCTCTAAACATTTTTCAATAGAACTGAATCTTAAGTTATATAAATCTGAAACTTTAATTCATTTGCCTTTTCTTTTTCAGCAAGACCCCTGGCAGGTCTTTGTAGAAGAAAATACAGAAGGCTTTAGCTTTTTTCCTCTAACAGAAATTGTGCATTTTCCCCTCATTAGTAGGGGTAAGGGACCACACAACTCTCATGCTGTGTCTCCACCTCCGGGGCAAGAGAAGCACACAACCATTGCCACATGAATGAATCACTTTTCTGAGGTTCAGCTTGTCTCCTGCAGCAGATTTGTTACTTCAGAAACTATGGTCCTGCTAAAATATTTATAGCTGTTAACAGAAAATTCTGAAGCCATTCCTCCATTTTTTGCAAAAGATGTTTTACTCAACTAGAATAATAATGCATAACATACTTCTCGGACCCAAGAAAGTTAAATAAAGACCCCTAGTATTAAAGCAAGATATCTGCCATATTCTATAATATAAAGGGTAAAATTCAGACTTCATTAAAAGCAATGGCAAGATGCATATTGATTTCAGAGGAGTTAGGATTTCATGTACTTGCAAAAAGCAAATACTCTGTAATATCTGTTGCTACACCTTAAAAATCATACATTAGCTGATGTTTATTCTGTCATGGGAAATGCAAAGTGTATTCAAGTCTTTTCATTAATATACCACTCACCAAATGAGTAGGAGTAATGCTAACAATCAGTTGCTAACAAACATGAAAACACTGTAATAGGAAAAGAAGATAAATTGATGCTTCATGACATGCAACTGTTCCTTCTCATCACTGAATGTTTTCAAGCATATATGAATGTAACAAGGTTAAGATGTTCTGACATGTAAAATTGAAGAATAATGCATAAAATACCTTGCTGACTTTTCATGAACTGCTCTACAGTTTCTTTTCATTTGCTAAAGATTTGTATAATAGAGAAAATAAACACAATGAAAAGTTTGAAATCAGAAAATTTCCTAAGCCTTGAACATATTGTTGTCTAAAGTAGGATAGTAACATTTTGTAGACAATTTTCATAGAGATATTTAACACAGAAAAATCTGCTTTTGAAGACCAGCTTCTATCCTTCAAGATCTGTAGAGACACAAAAACAAATTCAATGTGTAGCTTGAACTTTCAAGCCATCCAGAAATGATGGCATAATTTTTCAAGATCCTCTTCCTTCCATAATTCCTTTTTTCTTCCCTTTATGCTGTGAACTGCAGCACAGTTTCTAATGTTTTGTTTCTAAACAAATGTGTAAAAAATTAAAAGCAGAACTGGGAATGTATCTGCATCCAGGGGCTAGGAACAGAGCTGCAATCCAAAGTCATTTATAGATATTGTAGATACTGAAAAACAATAACTTTTTTTTTTTTAGTTGTTTAAGTTCAGTATAGGATACTATCCCTCCTTTTCCTTCAGAGTTATAATATGCTAACTAATATTACACCCATAATGTTCTGAGTTTTTGAGAGGCCTTAATACAATGTCACCAATTTAGGAACAAATAATACATGTAAATGAGACACCAGAGATAATTTATCTCACCATTCCTAGAAGATTCACTAAGCTATGCGTTGTAAAACATAGCTGGTCTCAGTTTATAAAATGCCCTTTTAGAGAATGCCTGTATTCTTCTACCAGCTGCCAGAGAGGTGTTCTTCCAGAGCATGCCTTGCTTTACAGGACTCCACTCTTACAGGGCACAGTGTATTCCCAGGTGTCAGCTTTTCTGCACCTAAATGGGCAGCAATCTTCCAGGAGCATTATTGCCTATGTAAAGAAGTAACTCAGGGTATTTTATTTCATTCACACTATTGCATATATGCAGAAATAGATCAGGACAGCCCAGCTCCATGTGGTAGGTGGGACATACGCCAAGGAAGGATTGTGTGGGACCTACTTGTTCTAGGGTCCTCACTGCCAAGAACAATTCAACAGAGCACAGAACTCTTGTCTCCCACTCTACCATGGAAATAAAGTTTAAAGGAGGTCTCATGAAGTTATTCAGTCCCCCATTCAAACTCAAACAGGGATCAATAGTACCTATGTGCTCAGTTTTGCTCTAGACATGCCGTAGGGCTCCTTCAGTATCTTTGAATTTTTTAGCTCCCTTTACATATAGTTGCCTCATGCACCAACTCTCTTTATGTTTCCTGGCTTGTCTTGTAGAGAGTGAGCTGCCCAGCAGCAGCCCATGCAGTCAGCTTTTGTGTTTGCTTACCATCAGCCTCACACTTCATTCAAATATCTGGCAAAGAAGATGAAAGAAAACACAGACTGCAATGATTCACAGATTATGTAACATCTGCTCTATAATAAGTAGAAAACCATTTGTCTGCCTCATCAATAACACTACTCACATTTATGTACAGAAATAAATTGCATAAAAAATGAGTTTCAACCTTGGCAACAGATTTTCACTTCTACTTACAATAAAGCAGAAACTGGAAATGGAAGAATGTGTGTTGCATTCCTGAGCATTACCTGAATTCCCCCCTCACAGTGAGACCTGCTGGAGAAGGCTACAGGAGCAAGAGAGAGAGAAAGAGAAAGCTTTTCATGACGTAAATCACAGACCACTATGAACTAAAGAGAAAGAAACTTTCCCGTAATGAAAAATGAATAGTGTTATATGTTATATCTAAAATAACAGTAGTCTATGAACTGATAATCAAAGTTACACAGGCAGGTATGCTCTTTATGAGATGCTCTTTGCTACCATGTTCCCCCATGCAGTGTGCCAAGAGGCCAGAGACGATGTGTAAGGCAAGGCAATACATTTGGTTTACATTTTACTTGGGAGTAAAGGAAACGAAAACTCTCTTTAAATTCCTGAAATATTTATACCTTAAGCCTTAAGAAAATCACTCTCAAGGAGGTCTTCTTTTTATGTGCAGTATAAAAATAACACCTTTGCATAAAACTCTGCCATCACCTATAAAAAAACACACTACAGCCTTTTGCTGTCAGCATTGTATAGCCTTTAAAAAAAATGTTTCTTCCTCTGTTGGAGCTGGAATTCTTGTTAAAGTTTTGGGATGCTCAAAACTTGCCTTAGACCCAGGTATAAAACATTAATGTACTAGAAGCAAAAAAAATGAAGGAGGGAACCTATCCAAAGAACAACATAGAGATACACATCTGATTTGACAGAAAAGTATTAATATATTCTTTTAAAGCCACTCACTGTATATTACATTGGGGAAGGTTAATATATTCCAAACAGGCCAATCAAGAAGATATTCACTAACAGCTGTCAGTACTACAGTTTAGCACATTTCTCTGGAATAAGAGTTATCTCATCACGTATTCATTGTTTTCTTCTGTATGAAAATCATTTTCTTCTGTATGGAAAACAGAAGCTTACAAACACGTTTCAAGTCTTTGATTTTTAGGGTACTTTTCCCACTGATTTTTCAACAGAGATATAAAATGAAACTTAATCCATTATTGCACTTCAGCACCAGATTAAATAATAATACAAAATGTGTCTGCTATTTTTTTATCAGTATTCCAAATCAACCAAGTTAATGGGTAAATAGATGGCTTTTTTATCATTCAGTGAACATTTGCAAAGATGTAACTCATTCAGAGGACAAAGCTAAAAACTCTTTGCAAATCTTTCAGGACAATTTTGTATACTGAATAATATTTCCCTAGTAACCCTGAAAACTGGAGTATATTTTTATTTTTATCAGCCTGGTTGTGGGGCAGTCCAGTTCAGCCTGTTAAAGTAAAGAAAATTTGGTAGAAATATCTAGAGTTCACCATGTCTGATGTATCTTAACTCTTGTATTAGATTTCTATTAAATTGCTGTCAGACTTCTGGCATATGACAGTTTAGCACTCAATCTAATAATTTAAGGTAGGTGATTTTTTTTAAATAATATCTTAATTTAATACAGAATCCTTAAATGTCACTTTTAAGATGTAAATAAGCAAAAGAATTTTTTTTTTATAATATTTTGAGTAACTAATCCCAAGTTATCTAAATTAGAAAAAGTTTTTTTCTTTGATCCTAATAGGGTTTACATCAGGATGTCTCCAGGTAAGTTCTGAGTTCAGAGGTCTTTAATTTTACAGCTGCTGCTGACTTTGCAAGTTACATCTTTTCCAACCCTATATAATGTCTTCAATTCAACAAAAATCTCAAACAAAATTTCTCACTTTATCAGATATGGAAAGATAAGGTTTTGGAATTTCTATATACACTTGTTATTTGATTTTACACCTTACTGAAATCTTGTGGCAAGAAGTCTTAGACATGAAAAAACTTCACAAAGAATAATTATAAAATGTTTCCTTGATCAATTCCAAGCATAGGCATGTAAGGTATTCTTCCTCTTTGACCATAAAACGTAGCAATACATAGCTCCCAGGTAGTGCTGGATAGTCTCTCTGCTAGAAAAGCATAAATGAAAAAAAGGAAAAATTAAAGCTTCCGACCAACTTTTAACCTGTATTTTAATTTATGTATAACTTTCATATTCTTTATTTAAATGTACGTAGTCCCTTCCTGATGCGAGGAAATTATTCAATGCTTCCCCTGAGCTGTCTTTTCTCAGGCTGGTCTGTGACAACCACTGTGGAAAGAAAGAGATTCAGATTAAGAGTGAATGTTTTAGATAGCAGTAATAATAAGTTTTCAGTAATACTTTCTGTCACCACACCTATTCATCCTAATTTTTCTGTTGGTTTCCTCAACACCTGTGACCCAAGAGCATTCAAGGGGGTTGTGTGTAACAGCCTAGAAGGCATTTTCATCCTATGGCAGATACCACTGGAGTGTGAGTGCATTATTATTATTACTATAGTTATAAGGCTGCAGGTCTCCATAATGAATTATGGATTATCAAACATTTCTCTAAATGCTTAAGTGTGCTTATCACTAGGGTTGGCTGGCTGGCAAACCTGACTTCCCCTTTGCTGGCAAAGGGATCTTGCAGATTCCACATGGTGTGCCATGGAGAGCAGTGGGTGGGCAACCTTTAATCCCATCCTGATTAAAGGGACTTTTGTCCCTAAATGTCCCTACTTCTTCAGTTCTACACAGGACATGAAAATTTCGTTTTAACAGCCCACATAGTCCATGCTCTGGAGAAAAAATTTTGTAGGAATAAGAAGAATAGATGAATATTACTGATGAATCAGCACCGTTATTTCCTGGACATACTGCAGGGTTTTGTGGTATGCGGCCAATTTTGGTCTTTAACGAAGGAGTTGAAAATCTTGCTGACCAGTCTGAATAAATCTCCATCACTGTGGTAGCCCTGTCCTTGTTTTAATCTGGCAAAGCTCTGCATCCTTCTGGAGTTAATTAGAACCAAATAACATCCTATAGTTTCTTGCATGCTATTTATCAATTTTTTGCAGAAGTTCACAATACATGTCTATAAAATTTGTAACTTTTGTCCCACTCCATATTCTAAGAAGGGAACATGATTTTATTGATGGCAATTTTAATTAATTGCCATTCTCCACTGGTATAGGCAATCGTAGAATCATAGAATACTTAAGGTTGGAAAGGACCTTAAGACCATCTAGTTCCAGCACCCCTGTCATGGTCAGGGACAACTCACATTAAACCGTATCACCCAAGGCTATGTCCAACCTGGCTTGAGCATTGCCAGGGATAGTGCATTCACAGCTTCCCTGGGCAACCCATCCAATGCCTCACCAGTCTCACAGTAAAGAATTTCTTCCTCATATCCAATCTAAACTTCCCCTGTTTAAGTCTGAACTCATTGCCCTTTGTTCTACCATTACAGTCCGTAATGAAAAGTCCCTCCCCAGCATCCCTATAGGCCCTTTTCAGATACTGGACAGCTGCTCTGAGGTCTCCATGCAGCCTTCTCTTCTCCAGGCTGAACAGCCCCAACTTTCTCAGCCTACCTTCACACAGGATGTGCTCCAGTGCACTGATCATCCTCGTGGCCCTCCTCTGGACTTGTTCCAACAGTTGCATGCCCTTTTTATGTTGGGGACACCAGAACTGCACACAATACTCTAAGTGAGGTCTCACAAGAGCAGAGTAGTGGGGCAGGATCACCTCCCTCGACTCCTTTGGATGCAGCCCAAGATATGGTTGGCTTCCTGGGCTGTGAGAGCACACTGCTGGCTCATGTTCATTTTTCCATCGACCAACACCCCCAAGGCCTTCTCCGCAGGGCTGCTCTGAATCTCTTCTCTGCCCAACCTGTAGCTGTGCCTGGGATTGCTCCGTCCCACGTGTAGGACCTTGCACTTGTCATGGTTAAACTTCATAAGGTTGGCATCAGCCCACCTCACAAGCCTGTCAAGGTCCCTCTGGATGGCATTCCTTCCCTCCAGCATATCAACCGAACCACCCAGCTTGGTGTCATTAGCAAACTTGCTGAGGGCGCACTCAAACCCACTGTCCATGTCAGCAATAAAGATGCTGAACAAAATTGGTCCCGACACCTATTCCTGAGGGACACCACTCGTTACTGGTCTCCAGCTGGGCATTGTGCCATTGACCACCATTCTTTGCATGCTGCCATCCAGCCAGTGCTTTATCCACAGAGTAGTCCATCTATCAAATTGATGTCTCTCCAATTTAGAGACAAGGATGTCCTATTTGACTGTGTCAAATGCTTTGCACAAGTCCAGGTAGATGACATCAACTGCTCTACTCTTGTCTATCAGTTCTATGGACCCCTTCTTGAAAATGGGGGTTGTTTCCCTTTTTCCAGTCACAAGGAACTTCACCTGACTGCCATGATTTTTCAAATATGATGGACAGTGGCTTAGCAACTTCATTTATCAGCTCCTTCAGGACCAGTGGATGGGTTTCATCAGGTCCCATGGCCTTGTGCATGTAAGTAAGCAAGGTAAAGGGCAAATTTCTGTCATTTTACTATATATTCTTTTTATTATAAGGGTGGCTTATATCTTTCTGTTTTTTAAGTTATCCCTGTCAACTTTTAGAGCTTTCCAATTATCTAATATAACCTGCAATAACACGCAGTTTGGAAAGTGAAATAACAATTTTTATTGAAGATTTGTCTCCCTTGAAAAGAAAGAAATTAGTGCACAAAGGCTGGTTCAGGATTACTGGTATAAGTGGGGATAGGTTTCTGTATAGTATCACTAATTTAGTTCTCTTGCCTGAAAGATTTTGCTGGTGCAGAAGATGCAGAAAATTCCACCTTGAATAGTTTCATATGGATGAGTTCAGCTTAAAGATAAGTAGGTTGCAGTTGTCTAAATCTTAATGTTCTAGAAGTTTTATTAAATTAATAAAGAATTAGCCTTTAAATCACAAAGTGAGTTTCAATAACATAGAAGTGTCCATAATTTTTATTAATAAATATGCTAAGTTAGTGATTGTCCTTGACAAGAAAGGCATCTGTTTTTTCTTGATTAAGTAGCTGGATATTAAACCTGTGATATGCCATGATATGAAGACTAAACAGTAAAGTTGCTTTATCATGTCCAGATTATAAGTTTTTGTCCAATACCAATAATGTCTGAATTTGTGTCTTCAAACTAGGCTAGTACCATTCCAGTCACATGGTACCTGTAAATGGTAGTTTGCTTTAAATGCAAGAAGAGATTTTGAAACACATGGCGTTACATAATTTTTCATTACTTATGTTAATATTCTTAAAAATTTTTTATCATCATTGTCAGATTCCTTTTCAGAAGGTGAGGTGAGTTTCTTTTCTTCTCACTGCACACACCAGAATGTGAGGTATGTTGAAGGGGTCCAGTGTGACTAACTTAAAATAAGACAAAGTTTAGATAAATTACTTTTGCAGATATCTTTCAGTTGGGTTTAAACACACCATGGGAAAAGTCTATATATCTCATAATTAAAGTGCTTAAGTTAGATAAGAAGAGTCCCAGTCTGAGAGACAAAGGGTTGCATTTTGTCTTTCGAAAGCTTAGACTAATCACCTACAGAGTGCCTATTATTGAAACATAAAGATTTTCTCCGAATGTCTCATGAGCAAATTGTAAGACCCTCCAAACCTTGTTTCTTTCCTTGGATGTATTAAAGAGGAACTGAGACCTCACATGAATCAAGACAGATGTTGTAGGAAGATTTTCAGTAGGAAAAAGATCTTAGGATTACAGAACCTGTTTTCAGGTAGACAATATAATTGTATCCTTTGGAAACCTAACGAAGTTGTTTATTGCTCCATTTACAATTTGCTCCTAGTGGAAAAAAATAGTTATATATGTATGCAGTAATAAGAAAATAAAATTAAGTTGAATAGTGTTGCATAATAGTAGCACATTTTTTGCTAGTTTTGTAAACTATGAAAGAATATGCATCATAGATTCATAGAATGATAGAGTCACGGAATAGTTAGGGTTGGTAAGGACCTTAAGATTGTCTAGTTACTTCAGTATTTGCTTGATTTCACTGATTTCACACACAAAGGCATTTTGTTCTTGCTACGTTGTACTTTATTGCGGTCACTTGTAATACAGTAGACTTGGTGATCATGAAACTGACCCGGCTTTTGTACCCAGTGTGGTCACCAACTCTATATTTTGGGAGGTATATAATAGAAGTGTTTAGCAATCACACATCCTTTTTCACCTCAGAGGACCAACTTGCGAAGGAGACATACAATAATAAGAATGACCAGGGAAAACACAAGGGAAGAGAATGCAACAGCTCACCATGTATACCCAGCCCAATGAAGCAGTGCACCCCCACCACCCTTCTGGGTCTCTGCCCTCTGTTTCTGCATCCTGGGCATGACGTGCTGTGGTATGGAATACTTCTTTGTTCAGTTTGGGTCAGGTGCCCTGTCTCTGCTTCCTCCCGGCTTCCCCGCCTCCCTGGCAGAGCATGAGGCTCAGAAAGTCCTTGACCAGACCAAACATCACTAACCCATAACTAAAAACATCAATATTATCAGTGCTGTTCCCAGGCCAAAAGTCAAAACCACAGCACTGCACCAGCTACTGAGAAGGATTAAAATGACTGCTACTGCTGAGCCCATGACATAGTCGTACTAAGATGCGATTCTTACAATACACTAAATTTTATGTTTTAGCTCTAGTGTTCAGAAATGCTAAATTAATATTGACTACATAGCTGGAATTCATGCCCACAAACATTTTGACAGTCTTCACTTATGTAACTTTTTTTTTTTCTGGAGGTCCCTTGCCACGTTCGAGGAACTAAATGGATAGCAATTACAATTAGCAAGCAGCAACATTTTTGATTTTTTTATTGTTGAGGTTTTGTTTTGGTTTGCTTTCTTGGTGGTGTTTTGTGGTTTTATTTTTCAGTGTGTGCACTCATCTGAATGATCACAAAGTTTGGCTGAAGAAGATCACCAATCAGGTTCAAGTCTACCATAAGAGACTCCTTGTTTAGTTCACAAACTGTATAGCTCACTATTTTTTATTTCCTTGTTCTGTTGTACATTTGTTTATGGTTAAAATAATGTTTTAGAACGCATCCTAGTAAGAGACTGGATGACTGTCTGCCAACTTCAACTCAGGTCTCTTCATAAACCCTTTCCATTTCTTTTACCTTTTGTTACTGAACAGAAATCTCTTCCAAATTGCTTGTGAAAAATGTAGCTCTTAAAGAAAATACCACTACTATTTGCTAAAATTCAGGAGAGAATAAATACATTAATAATGCTATTTGTGCTCATACTGCAGATGACAATGCACATCTTCAGACAACAAAGAGTGAGCAATAACATTTGATTTTAAGAAAAAAAAAAAAAAAAAAAACAACACCAAAACCACGCAATAAGAACTTAAAATGCATAGCAACTGCCCACTCTTTATTTTACATTTTGGTGCTAGTGGTCAAAATACCCCAAAATTAGTCATACTTAAATATATGCCATTTTTGTGTTCATGCACAGAATTCCCTGGGAATGGCGATTATGGATCCAACAAACCATGCAAAATACCATTTCTAGTCCAAAAAGACAATAGGAGAAATATCCCTGTCCAGAGATACTACTTTTGATTTGTATGTGTTTGTGCGTTTATTTGTCTTAATATCATTTTATATTCAGTAACTCCCTACTTGTTGAGACTGGGAGACAAAGGCTGAATAAATTCAATATAATGACAAAGATTAATTTTATAATGTCTAAATAAAATTTAGCAATAGCCTTTCTCTGTAGAGTGAACAATTTAAAATCTGTCTGTGGCACACAGTTGCCAACCCTGGCCCATGTGTCGCAAGTACATTTCGTGATGCCTGCCTTGCTTTAAATAATTGATGATGGCTCAGAACTTGTCACATTAAAATGAGTTTTTGTTTATATTTTATCTCTCTCTTTCTCCTTCCAGCTTATTCAGGGCATGCTAGAAATATTTAAGACTCCCAAAGAGTGTTATTGGAAACAAGAAATAAATCTACAAGGCTCTCAGTGCTGCAGGAGGTACAGCAGTTTCACTGGTAACAGCACAAAACAATACATAACGACTACTGCATGGTCATACTTTCAGGCCTCTAAATATAAAACTAGAAATCAGAAGACAACTAGTATACCACACCTTTAGGATAATGTTCCTGTTTTAGAGTGAAAAGACAGGATTAACTGTTAGGAAAAAAGTATTATTTTGCAGACCTCTGCAAAAAAAAAAAGTCCAACAGGCACTCTTTCCTTTGTCCTTAGACATTAATGTGTTCAACATGAACCACAATTTGACTTTCCCATCTCTTATCCAGTCTCCCAGCAGCATGGCTACTGCCATTCAGCTAAAGCAACACTGTCAGGGCAATAGTGGAGCCTGCCTTGATCTGACCAGGCAGTACCAATCAGCACTTTATTTCATGAGTCCAAGAAATAAGCATTTTGCCAAGTGCCAGTATGATTATTGCAACAGAACTAAGTAATTTTTCTGGAATCCTATAAAAAGGATCAAGGAAAAAGTGATTAACAGCCAGCAGAAAGTGAATAGACACTATGAAGAGCTGGGTAAAGCACTATTTCAGATCTATCAGAACCAGCTTTCCAAAGCTATCAATCATGAACCAACACCAGCAACACAAGTGATGTTGTATAAGTGATGGCTGCAGCACTGACTAGTGTCACATACTGAAGACTAATGCAGGAAGTAACATGTGAAAACATTTAAGAGGCAAAGGTCACTTTTAATTTTGCATGAAGCACTTTATACCACAAACACAATGTGTTAAAAAGTATGATAAAAGATACCCTTGCAGAGAATTTAAGCACAGTTACTAATACAAATGAATCCTCATTCTCCTACCCCATGAATTCTTATTTCTGATGATATGAAATAATAAGAGCAGATACTGATTTGAAGCAGATAAAGAGTTTGTCTGATTAACTTGGAAGGGTGAAATGATAGTTAGGTCCTAGTCCTGGGTGCAGTAGCACCTCCTGATAACAGTTGATCTCCGGGACAAAATCATTCTTGGTGAAGCACTGTCGTCCATCTTATATGCACCTCAGGGGTATTGCTTCATATTGACTGAAGCCTTGTTCATTGAACTGAACCCTCTGGCCGTTGAAATGTGTTGTGCAAGTTCTTAGCTGGTGCCTTTTTTCACACTGAGACATCCTAGGCTTCTAAAACTGCTTTAGAACATAACCTGAAGTCTTGTGAATGGTGAAAAAAAGGAGATTCACTTCAAAAATACATTCCTTATTTGAAATGAAACATTGAAGACCTCACCCTTGGAGGATGCATCTTCAGATACTTCAAATGGTGTGTTTATAAGAATGTGAGGCAAGCAATCCCTTTCTTTCTGTGTGGATATTATGATTATGACAAGACCTCACATCCAATGTGTGGGACAAGTAGGAAAAAAGCATTTTACATACCTGCTCAATATTTAGCTGTTAAGACAGCTAGCTGTAGAAACCTAAATAAATACTATCAAATGGATAGGGTGTAGTAGCCTTTACTTGTATAAGGCAAAATACGTAATTACTGGAGAGAATAATGCTTTCTGTTCGTAGACTCTTTTTTTTTATCTTTTTTTTAGTGATAGAAGTAACAGAAAGTTTTAAGATCATAAATAGATGACACCATGCAAGGCAGACAGTATTTTACCTGACACTCACAGAAAGTAAAACAATGAACAAACACGCATCATGAGGCTGAGTGGGAGGCGGAACAGTACTGCTGTAAACCTAAGCCTGGGCTCTCACCAGAGTTGTCTTACTCACAATACAGAACTTGTTTCTCAGAGCTTTCAGTGCCTCCACACAGCCAATCACTGTCAGGAAACTCAGCCTTTCCAGCTCATAACCAAGAAACTCTAGAAATATCTGGCAATCTGTTGCTCCTTGCTGAAACAAGGTGTTGTGGGCACCAGGAGAGCTCTTCAGGCACAATAAGGAAAAAAGGTCGAGGCCTCACCAGTCTTACAGTAAATGACAGTTGCAGGGTAATATGTTTTCAGTTTCAAGTTCACCTTCCTTTTTATTCTGTAACTCTTATGGAGATGGAAATGTCTCGGCTAGGTTAGTTTAGGAGGAAATCTTTTTACTGCAGCTGCATAATGCTTGCAATCTTTCTTTTTCTGAAAGGCGCTAGGAGCCCCTTTGAGCCAAACAGAATGAAAGAGGAAAAAATAATGAGTGCTGAAACAAGGACAATGCCTGTTTGATTGAGTGGAGTATTTCTATACTTTAAATCGAGTTTCTCCTTTGACTCCGATGCAGGTGCAGAAAGCGATGCCTGACCTGCCTGTAAGTATAGCACCTCTTGTTTAAGGTTCTGAGGGACAAACCCTACAGACTGTGTTACTATGACAGTGTTATCATTTGGTTCAGAATACTCTGAATATAGCATTGTTAGAGCTGTCTGGACAGAATAGCCGCCCAAGTGCCCACGCAGAAGGTCTGAATTTTAAAAAAGCAAAAAGGAAGAATACTGTGAAGAGTCTGAAGTTTTGTCCCCAGACCATCATAACAGAAGATGAAGATGGGAAATGGAAGCCTAAGCTCTGTCTTTAAGTGGAAGAAATGAGCGTTGAAGATGGCCCACAGACTACACTGTGAGGTGCAATTACATAAGTAAAACCCCTGAGTTTGAAATCTCACTGTCAGTAACTTCTACGGTCAATGAGCTACTCTTTAGAAAGTAGTCTGGAGCCAAACATGGGTTTGTTTCTTATAGACGACCACAGACAAGGAGTTTGAAAGCTAAGGTGACTATGTTATAGCTGTTTCATAGGCAAGTGCAATTAGAGAATGCAGCTAGGCTAAATTCACAGCCGAAGACACTTAGCATAGAGACAAGTTTCTTTGATATGGTGTCAGAAAATGTTCAGATTTGAATGGCACATGGCCATTGCAAAGACTCTGTTTTCAACTTCAGCTCTGTTCAAAGCTGTCCTGGAGCAAAGGAGAGCAGCCAGGCTGGGAAAGCCTACCTGCAACCTGCCCATTCTACAGAAATACCTGAAGAGCACAATCTGCTGACCATAGGGTTTGGATAGCAAACACAAAGCCAGAGGTGAGCAGAACAGAAGACCAGCTTAAAATACTGCAAGTGAGTTAAGGCAAAGTACAAAGGTCTTCACATTTTTTTGAGTGAATAGAATGTGATGAAACAATATGATAAAGTAATTCAATTAAAACCTACTGAAGTTAATGATGGGTAGAGGAGTAGTATTTAGTAGGAAGCTATTTTAATTTATGGTTGATATGGCAAATTTCAGACCTGAGTTCATTTCTGAATATCCATGAAGAAGATCTTATGTATTAAATGTTAGAAAAAAAATTAAAAATAAATTAACTATGACTTCCTTCTCACTGGAAAAGAAAATGTATCTTTTTTATTTTCATATTCAGTAACTAATATTGACATATTTAGGTAAATATAGAGACTTTTTGTTACTTTTTTTGCAGCTCCCATGACATTTTAATTTTAGCTATCCAAGGAAGATACTAATTTTTCTTTTTCAGGGGATTATTTTCTTCATGGTTGCATCCAACTCTGAAATACGTGACATGAAATGTGACAAAGCCTTGCAACATGGCTATAACTTTCGTATCTAACTACTGAACAGTGGTTTTGCCTTTTGTAACAAAAAATTACTTTGAAAAGGAGTCCCGCAATTTATGCAGCAAGTACTGGACCTGGCACTGTCTCTGGTTTTGTCAGAATTCATTTGAAAATTTGAAACTGAATGTAAAATAATGAAAAATGCATGTTAATTTGGCAAAAAAGAGTGATGGGCGCCAGGCAGAAAGCAGTGCATTTTCTACATATTGATCAATTTCATGATGTCTGTTGCCTATTTGTCATGGGTTCAGCAGTAGCAGTCATTTTTCTCCTTCTTGGTAGCTGATGCAGTGCTGTGGTTTTGACTTTTAGCCTGGGAACAGCACTGATAACACCAGTGTTTTTAGTTATGGCTTAGTGATGTTTGGTCTGGCCAAGGACTTTTTGAGCCTCATGCTCTGCCAGGGAGGAGGGGAAGCCGGGAGGAAGCAGAGACAGGACACCTGACCCAAACTGACCAAA
>JANRGW010036805.1:0-18021 GCA_024733675.1 Psilopsiagon aymara | reverse complement strand
TCTTGTCATTATTATTATTGGTGATAGCAGTAGTGGTTTGTGTTATACCTTAGTTACTAAACTGTTCTTATCTCAACTTGTGGGAGTTGCCTTCTTTTGATTCTCCGTGTAGCAAACTGCATGGCTGATTTACGGCCTAAACCATGACACTTTTTTAATATAAAAAGTGTCAAGTGTCACTGGTGTGTTTATTAGTAGGAAAATATTTCAGTAGAACTGTCAGACCAGCAGCCCACTATATCATTTTGGAACAATTCAAGCACCTGTAACTCAAAATTATTCATGAGCACCTTGAATCTTTCTTTGTATGTATAGGGATAGGGCATTCCAGAAGCTGATGTCCATGTTTGTCTTTTTAAGAAGCTCCAGTTAAATCTCTTCACCCTCCGGACCAGAATGTCTGCAATGTGGAAGATCTACATAACGTTTATACCAGAGTCAGGTGATTAAGAGAGTTTTCATTTTCAGTGGGTCATCCTTTTGAATGAAGTCATCTGGGCTGCCTGGTACTAAATTGGGAAGAAAACAGAATTAGTTTGGTCAAGGAAATTTTAATATTTCCTGTCTTAATAAGAGAAAAAAGAGCGGCTGGATCAGATTTCACCTCATACTCTTGAATGTAAATAAGAATATAGTTCACATTCTCCAATAATGCATGAGCAAAGAGTTATTTATTCATTAAATAGAAGTCAGATTGTATTAGCCTAATGTATTCAATCAAAAATATTGGTGGATTATATTAAGAAGCATCTTAGGTTTTATTATTATGTTAGATAACAACATATTTGATGACTGCAGCAACTTTGCACATGAGAAATAAGTTTACAGCCAGTGCTGTTTCCCAGTTATAGCAGCTCTGAGTAACTTACTAGTCTTTTCCCTGGACTATATATTATCACCATTCTATCCCACTTTAATGAAGTTTAGGACTCCCTGAAAGAGCTCCTTTCAACTTTCATCAAATAATCTTCAAAGAATGTTTTTTTCTTGACAGAGGAAGATCATATTGCATTACAAACTGTCTCATTAATTTGATATCTGGGCAGGGTGGTGGGTGAGAGGACTACTGAGGTGCATATCAATTTAACTAGTTTAGCTCTTGTTCTGTACTCATACACTTTCTCATCTCTAATTTAATCCAAGTCTGAATGTACCCTCAGTGTCATCTTTGGATAATGAGTGATATTAGCTCACAGCCACCTGTCTCCCCCCATGAGACTACTTTGTTTCTATGACTGCCCTGCTGATCCCGCTGAGACAAAATTAAACCTCCTTTGAGGATGCACAGCTGTGATGCTTCTGCAGTTCGAGAGCAGCTCATCAGGATG
This sequence comes from Psilopsiagon aymara, assembly GCA_024733675.1. Classification (NCBI taxonomy): domain Eukaryota; kingdom Metazoa; phylum Chordata; class Aves; order Psittaciformes; family Psittacidae; genus Psilopsiagon; species Psilopsiagon aymara. The sequence goes on along the minus strand of JANRGW010036805.1, from coordinate 16,693 downwards.
CAGCTTGTCATAGGTGCTTGCTGTGCCTCCAAATTACTACAGATTATTTAGCCCTCTACCAGACAGGCTGGACAAAAAAAGCACAAAATACAGTGAGCAGGTCTGACTCAAAACCGCTGGCACCAGTCAGCATTTTTTCAATGCGTTCAGCTAGCACTGGGTTGTATCCTGAAAGCCCAGTACTGTGAAGGGTGTGGCCATGAACCTGACTGCGTGCATTTACATTGTGCTGCTGAAATAAGTTGGGCTATTCAGGGGCTTAGAAATGCATGTTTCTTTAGATAACTTACTGGAAAGTGTCACAATAAAACGCATGGAAGTACACACACACATTCTCTTTAAAAGGAAATCTTCCATAAGGAATTCTATATGTGTACATATCCATGTAATATATCTGGGCTTATAAATTATATCATCTGCAGAATAGGAAAAATTTTTATTTACCTCTTGCCATCACACTTTTTTCTCTTGCCACAGGCCAAAAAACTAGAAATGGCTGTATTTATTGCAGAAGAGAGCAAGGAAACGGCCCATTTCCTTGTTGAGACCCAGAAACAATCCCCACACCACTGTGTGACCCAAGTACCTGCTCAAGATCTTGGTACTTGAAAACATCTTACATAATTTCCTCCAGTGCAACATTATTAACTTTCCCAATAGTGCAACATCAGCAGCATCCAAGTGTCAGCCCAGACCTGGACTCTGTGAGCTGGTACTGCATTATATTGGTTTAGCTACTGCCTCCTGGAGCTTTCGGTTTCCTAGCTTCCCAGTCCCTGTAGGCTCCAGGAAGTAAAAATCACAAGAAATTGAAAGCAAATTGAAAGGTGCCAAATGATAAATATGTTATATTTTGGGTTTACTGTCTCAGGTGTTAAGGCAAACTCACAAATACAGTACATATGTCTTTTTATGTAGGTTTTTTTCACTGTGCTTTCAGAAAAGTGCAGAAAATTCGAACATATCTAAGCAAATAAAAAATATTTCTGTCGATTCTCAGTGCAACTCAACATTCTGAGCTTCATTTAACTTCTTTTAAAAGCCAAAAGAAATATTCAGAGGAGATAAATGATTTTCACTGCAGGAATGCCAAAGCTTCTCAGGTAAAATGGGCAACTTTTGCTGGAGACAGGTGTATAACAAAATATGCTCTTTATTCTACCACAAAAATTAGCAATTTAAAATCCTTCATATTGATTTAAGTGCCAAATATTTTATATACTTTGGAGAAAAAAAAATGTGAAAGATTTGTTTGCTGCAGTGCTGATAATGTGACAGTTTCTAAAAGCATTTCTTCAATACTGAAGATGCATAAAAGACAGAAGTAGGTATACAACAAACTGTCTCTCCATCTGCACACCATTAGTAGGGGGAAGGAAGACTGAATAGTGTCATGCCCCAAATGGGCTTTTTACCTGAAGCTTTTCAGCCTTCAATGGCAGATACTAGATATAGGCACAATGTACAGCACATGAAAACCAGTGTGAAAGGACATGTACTTTATATATAACCTTTGAAGGAGGTTATGTACAACTAGCAAGGAAGGAGGTCAGAAACATGGAAGTCCCTATTCCATTTGAAAATGGCTAGAATAAATGCAGATTTTTATTTAAATCAGATGCACTGCCCATCCAATAAATACATATTAAAAAAAAAAAAAAAAACCAAAAAACCACATAAATTCAGCCTTTATATTGTCAGGTTTTGTTGCAAATCCTTTCCTTGGTCTCAGTGAGCACACCAGTAATTAACTAATTACTTCAAATGTAATAAATATTTTCAGTGTTCACATGTGTGTAAAAATCTAATCTATGCATTTAATTTTCTTATGTCATTAGCTGCAGTACTTATTAGACTATAATCAATAGTACAGATTGTCCTTTTTGTAAAAAAGAGAAATATCTTTAATACAGAAGTTTAAAACATCTTAGATACCTACATATACATTCTGGAACAGGAGAAGCACAGCTGCAGTGCCATTAATTTTCAACATTAAAGCAAAAGTAGATCATAACCGATTTTTTGTTGTTGTTGTTGGACAATTATGTGACCTCAGACTTCAAAGGCTCGTGATTACAACAGTGAAGAGTGATACAGCTTGTGTTTGATGATAAACGCACGTATTTACAATTTCCCTTCAAATGTTATGTGTACCATACTCACTCAGTAAGTTACTCAGTAGGGAAAAAGCCTATTGCCTTTTCCTAATAAAACATGGCAAAGAGAAAGGACTATGAATTCCAGGAAATAAGGGAAACACTGGTTTGAACCCTGGATGGTTTTCTTAGTACATTTTTTTAAAAAAGGCTATGATTTCTCATTTCCTCTGATATAACCAGTTTCTTAGCTCATACCCAGATCAGACAAAATCCTTTCAAAATTAGCCTAGCAGAACTATTATTACTCTATGGAGTGTGAATGTGAGCCTAATAAAATGTTACAGGAGTTATTATTATTAATAATCATACCCTGCAATACACTCTAGAAGTCACAGGAATTATTGTATCCTATTGTATGCTCCAATAAGGAGACAGTCATCTCATGGTTTCTCCTCCCACACACACTCAGCTGAGCAGCTCTCACACAAAAGACACAAAGTTTTTTATTTTACTAAGGTCATTTACTAAGTGCAAAGTCTTGCACCTGGGTTGACATAAACAGAGAGGCCAGTACATGCTTTGGTCTGTGTGGCTGGGGAGCTGCCTTGCTGAGAGGGATCTGGCGGTCAGGGTGGAAAACAAGCTGAACATGAGTCAGCAGCGTTGCTGCAGCAACAAAGGCAAGTTGGATCCTGGGCAATATATGCAGGGACATTACTAGCAGAGACAAAGACAAGATCATCCCAACCAGCACAGATCAAGCCACACCTGGAGTACTGCGTCCCGCTCTGGTCCCTGCAATTCAAGAGAGACACAGACTGGAAAGTGTCCAAAGGAGAGCCACAAAGATGGTCAAAGGGATGAAGAACCTGCAGCATGAGGTTCCATGAGGAAAGGCTGAAAAAGTTTCTTTTTCCTGATGAAGGAAGGGAGGGCCTCATCACAGTACTTTAAAGGGTAGCTACAAAGACGACAGAGGTTCTTTCCCCACAAGGAGAAGACAAGGGGCAACAGGCACAAGTTGCACTGAGAGAGGTTTCATCTTGATGTAAGCATTTATCTGCAGTGAGAACAATTGATCTCTGTAGCAACCTCCCAAAGGATGCAGTAGAATCATAGAATACAAGGTTGGAAGGGACCTCAAGGATCATCTGATCAACCTGTTTTGGAAAAGCATGACTTAGACTAAATGTCCCACCATCATGTCCAGCCAAATTTTGAAGGTGTCCAGTGTTGGGGAATCCATCTCTTCCTTGGGGAGATCAATCCAGTGTCTAATTGCCCTCACTGTGAACAATTTTCCTCTAGTGTCCAACTGGAATTAGATACTCCTCAAACTTATTTTATTCAGAAAGGATGAAAAAAACCAGCTTCCTCAGCCTGTAAAATACATGCTCTATGCCCCTAAACATCTTAGTGGTTGTCTGTCCAACTGTCCCTCACCTGTCCTCTTGCACTGGAGAGGGCAGATCAAAACCAGGATGCAGTGCTGAATACATAGCCTCACCACAGTGCCAGGCAAAAGGGAAGAATTGTTTTCTTTAAACTGCTCCTTATGCTTCTACCTGTGCAGCTTAATGTGGATTTAGCTTTCCTTACAGGAGAGCACTGTTGACTTGTGTTCAGTAGCAGAAATAGGTTTAACCTTACTGGCTTGCATATCAGGGAAAGCACAGTGCAGCTGTAGCCATAATATTTGGGACTTGCTAGCAGGGTGTAAACAACCTGATTCAGAGCTAGCTTAGCTATGTTTTCAGAAGTAGAAGTCACACAACTTACATTTACCCTAAGACTCAGCTATCACAGCAAGAAGCAGCAGCACACTGGCTTCAAGACAACATCACTTCGTTGGTAAAAATGCATGGAGGAAGATGGTACAAGTGATCCGGATGATGTACAGCCACTTGGGAAAAAGGTATACTGTGTGGTACACAACACTGAGAGTGCTGACAGCTGCTGATGGAGAGCACTGTGCAAAGTCAGAAAATTCCCATTTCCTGTTTTGACAAGCTCATTCAAACCAACTCCATGCCTCAAGTCAGGTTTGGATGTTGCTGCCAAAACTCCATCACTTTTGGCTAATGTTTATCTCACTTGCAGTTAAAAATCTCCCATCTGCAGGTTCTTGAGGCAGCTTTGTCCTTGCTGCACTACCCTTACAGTTAGAAACAGATTCCTAATATCTGACCTGATACAGAGCCATCATTTTAGGCTTCCAGAAAAAGTGATCTGTTAAGACAACAGACAGACATCTGCGTGTTGTGTCTTCGGTCCTGCCTTGGACCACCTTCCACTGGCTGAATAGTATCTTGGGGGCCTTTGCAGCCCCATGTGCAATGCCTTCTCAGGCATTGTACTGCTTTCAGGAAAATTATTTGACAGATAAATCATCTGGAATTTGTCTTTCTGCATGAGCCTGAAGGGAGTACTAAAAGATGACAGTCAGACAAATGCCATATAAATGCAACAGAAGTTAAATGCATACTATAATAGTGACCTTCTTAGGATGTGATTTGATATTACCCTAGATACTACATCAGCTCAAGTGTGGATGTTCTGCTCTTTTTGAAAAGGAATAATAGTTTGTACTTATATATAAATTTATACTTAGAAAATAAATTATTATAGCAAGCCAACTGTTTGGGGTTTTTTTATTCTAAAAACATTTGTTCAGTTGATGTGGAAAGAGTATATTAGTTATAAACATTCTGGAGGAAAGAATGTAGTAATGTCCCTAGTCTAACACAGAAAATTACACTTCAGGTAAAGTATTTCTGGAGTCCTGTTGTCATCTCTGAACAAAGTTCACTGAATAAGATTTACCTCAGCATAAAGTTCTTATACATCATGCAGACTATAATTACTGCTGTTGTGCTAATGGAAAAGGTATACTACTTCGAAGAGAATAGCAGAAGAACACCAAGTTGCTTAAATTATACCTTTTTCAAGGTACTGAGAGGCAGAATTGCTCTAGGCTTTTTATATATATGGTTAATCTCTCCTGCCCTCCATCCAACAGGAACTTCCTTGTCATGAGTGAACCCCTTTCCATTCTCCACTAATTTATTTTCTGCTAACTCAGACTAATCCAAACTTTGAGAGAATAGGGCACAATAGAGAAAATGAAAATGATAGCAGTTCAAAGACACAATTAGATAAGACCTATGGACTGATAAAATTGGCAAAGTTCATTAAAATTCCCTATGTTTGTCAAGAAAGGTTTCAAACAAAATTTTAGAACCATATGAAAATGTAATATGTATATTTTTTTTATTGGCCTTTTTTCACATGGAATTTACTAAAAAAAAACACCAAACAAACAAAAAAAAAAAACAAACAAAAATCCCCAATAGGTCAAAAATATAAACTATCCCAGAAATTTATTATATATATACATAATCAATAAGTTTTACATATATATAAGTAATTAATAATGAGACTGCCTTTACTTCTCAATGTGGAAGAGACAGGTAATACAAAATCATAGAATGCTTTGGGTTGGAAATGACATTAAAGTTCAGCTAGTTCCAATCCTCTGTCACTGGCAGGAATACCTTCCATCAGGTTGCTCAAACCCCCATCCAACCTGGCCTTGAACACTTCTAGGGATGATGCAGTCACAACTTCTCTGGAAAACCTGTGCTAGTGCCTTACACCCTCACAGTAAAAGCCTTCAGCTCTGTGATCAACTTTGTGGCTTCCTCTTGACCCACTCTAACAGGTCCATGTCCTTTCAATGTTGGGGTCCCTAAAGTTGAATGGAGCACTGCAGGTGGGGTCTCAAAACAGCAGGGTAGAGGGGGAGAATCACCTCCCTCGACCTCCTGGCCATGCTCTTTTTGCTGCAGCCCAGGATATGGTTGGATTTTTGCACTTTCAGTGCGCATTGCTGGCTGACGTTGGGCTTGTCAGCAACCAGCACCTCCAAGTTCTCCTCAGGGCTGTTCTCAGCCCAGTTTCAATGAGTGTCTATTTGTGCTTGGGACTGCCAAAACCTAGGTGCAGGCACTTGCACTTTTCCTTATTAAAATACTAATGTATTCAGCAACCAAAGTTCATAAACATGCCCTACTTACTGTCAATGACTAAAAACAATCAGTTACGAGTTAAGTTTTCATTGATTTTTGAACTAAACTCTGACAAATTCATAGAGTCACTCATTGTGAAGGATTTTGACTCAAAATCTATATTCTTCTTACTGTTAATTCCCAAATATAAACTTAAAATATTTATTTTCTTTCACAAAATCAGTTACATACAGGATATACTTATGTGTATTTAGAAGGCAGCCAACCTTATGCAGAAGCGCCTGCAGTTTTAGGTGGCAATTCACCTGCCTCATGGTGCATAGTGTAAGTTCAGGTTGCTGTGTGCTGGCTTGGCTATGTTCCGTTTGCTGACCCCAGCAGGGTACCTAGATGGCTATGCTATAAATGTGCCAAAAATCCCACTGAGCACCACTGACGAGACTGCCTGGATGTACTGGAGTTAACTGGCTCAATTACCCTGGTCAGGGCTGCTGTGCTGCAGTGAACATGGAGATGGAGGCACCAGCGCACTGCTTTCTTGATCAGAGCTCCCATTTCAGTCTTAATTGCTACTTATGAGGCCCTTGGTAGCTCAGTCCTTATTGAATGCCTTAGCAAGCTAATGGTTGGTACAATTTAAATTAATTAAGCAACATTAAACATTCATAACAAAGGTTTTTAATACTGTAGTCTTAAAATAGGGATTGTATGAGCAGATTTTTTAAACTGCTACTAAGAAGTCTGTGCAGGATGCAAGACTTTAGTAGTGACTCTCTTGCTTAGCAACTGAACTGTTCATATTGCAGTCTGTCACAGCAGACCAACCATAAACTGAAAGTTTTACTTAATTTATAGATTTCTTCTAGATAGCAGAGAAGCCACTGTACTTTCTTTGTTTTGTTATGCAGATGGTAGTGCATAAAGTAAGAGAATCACAGTACAGGACTTGAAACCTGAATTACTTTTACAAGCCTCCTTTTCTTCCTCAGTTTAACAATTGTTTAACAATAAGTTAATATTTCAGAACTGGTATATGACATACTAATAACAAGTTGGCAAGTAGCAAAGTAAATTTCCTGTCTTGTAAATGCAACACCTAAGAGAAGGTATTCAGATTTTTCTAAAACAAGTAACTTTCAGGTCTACATGATTGAGTGTTAAACTACTTAATTCTGAAGGCACAGGTGATATTGGAAATCTTGATGCTCTTTACAAATAGTAATTAAACTGTAAATACCTTACCAGGACACTTAAATTATTATTAGATCCATTTAAACAATATATAAAATAAAGGCCTAGGAAGGTTAACCTAATTTCCTGTTTAGGCTGTAGGAGAAAAGTTGAGACAATAGAGAAAAGGCTGATCGGAAAGGAATTTGAAGGAAACATACTAAAGCATACTACATATTCTGAAATTTAAGAAAGCTTCAGTGAGGACTGGATCCAAAGTCCACCTAATCTGGTAAGAACAGAAATCTGTAGCAGCTTCTCATGATACAGTTTTGCTTTTTTGCTTTTGCTGAAGCCTCATTTTACTTGATCACTAAAAATGTTGGTTTCTTTAGTTTTTCATTATCAAAATCTGCAGCCCATTGCTGCTTTTCACTGTCCATAACAGTAAAACACTAGATATATACCTGTGGTTTGCTTAAACATTTTTGCAGGTGCACCCAATCTGGTATAAGGCATTCTAGGTTATTTGAGCCTTGCTTAAAATGAAGAGCGACATACTATTCTGAAAAAAAAAACCCAAACATATATTTCATTGGAAGGAGTCAGAAGAACACATAACCAATCAATAGAAGAAGCAGCAAAATAAGTGTTTGGAGGAAGCGCAGAAATCCAGGAATTCTGGAAAAGAGAAGTGCAAACTGCAGACAGATGAAATCAGGAGAATCAAATAATATCAAGAAAAAAATAAGACAAACAAAGAGAATTGAGAATGATACTAAACCAGAAAAAATACTAAAAAGAACTTTTCTTTCCCTAAATAGATAATGATTTAGAAATATACTGATGGGGGGAATAATAAGGATGTAAAGGAAAACTGAACAATTCAAAGAACAAGTGATGGAGAAAATGGAGGTAGAACTACAAAAAGGGAATGACATGTGGTTTGAACAGGATAGGATGGAGAAAAAAAGCCCACATTTTGTGTTTAGATAGCGATACATATTTTTAGTACAAGTTTAATCTTTTGTGGCAGCCATAATTATGCAAAATAGCAATCTGCATCTTAAATATCTAGTAAAAGCAGAAGTACTGGTTTACAGTCTTTGAAAGAACACATACTGTGTGTCATAAATTATGACATTTTTCAGCATGACAGCTGTCATCATCAGTCTGTTCAGAAATTCAGTGATTAAGATTTAACTAAATCCTGTGTAATTTTCACAACACTTGTGTGGCATTGCTCTTGCTCAGACATGGTGATTTTAAAATGAATGGCTGACACTTGATGATATCCTGAAATCAATAAGCCAAAACATCAACCAGAAGGAACAGAGGAGTAAAAAAAAGAATTGGTTTGCTCAGTAGTGGATTGCAATCATTGCTACATCCTTTCAAATAAGGCTTCATGCATCAAGACAGCTCTCAGCAGGAGTCTAAGGTGCAAATGAAACTGGCACCCTAAAAAGTTTTGAAGCCCAAAATAGTAGGATTAAAACCAGCAGTTTTTGTTGAGTGAGAAGCAAACTTACTGCTCATTCTCTACCACTGTTACAGTATTTTTCCTCTAACATTTGTTGGTTTATTTGTTATACTAAGGAATCATCACAGGCTTTTCATTGGACATTACTTAAAACCACAATATATTCGACTAGCAACTCCAGAAGAAATAAAACAACACTCTATACTCTGAAATGCTTAACCCCATGACACCTGCTGGGTATGAAATTGGCTGGGATATTTCCCTCAATAGCAGAATTGAAAAGGTCTTGAAAGCAGCAGCAGCTATTTACAGCTAGCAGACTCAATTTTAAGCAGGGCAAATCCCCAAGCCAAACTCATCCCCAAATGATGGATTAGAAACAAGCTGTATGGAATATAAGATTTGTAGCTTAGCTACAAGAACTGAGTGAAACCAAAGGAATAGCATAGGAAACTAGCATCTTTTCTTAGAAAGGGGATCTTGATTCTCATATTGCATTGATTTTTGTAATCACAAGATAAGTTGTCTCAATCAAATATTTTTGGTATGTGGACAATTCAACATGCAGATGTAGAACAAATCTTTAGTGCCAGAAAATAACCGATAGTCAATAATGACATAAAAAAAAGTATGTTTTCTGTAAAGTAGGACTTAAATAAACATTTTCTAAAATTCAGCTAATATTATATTCAATCAAAATGTACCAACATTCTCTCTTGAGAATAAATAACATGGTAATCTATTTAGAAGGCATCTATTCCTTTTTAATTCTCTGCAGATGAATATAAAAAAATCTTCGTTTGTTGAGATGTACTAGACATTTTCTAAATATTTAAGTAAAAGGGCTTCATTCATGATTGGTTAAGTCGGGCACATGAGTATTGCAAAAATGGTAACACTATAGATTTTTTGTCTGCACTAAGCTTCCCAATTCTCTCTTCAAACATTTGAATAGCACTATTAGCATCTTCATTTGGCAAGGGAAAATGTTAAAATTCAGATGGAACTCATCTAATTTTAAGCATTATGGAAATTAATATGCAGCTTCCTATAGAATGGAGTTAATCAAGCTCTTATTATTGTGATATCTGCCTATATTTAATTATAGTTAGGTTCACTGCACATTTCATGGTGAAGTTTGTAAGGATATGCAGAACATGGCCATTGTAATTAAATGTAGACCTTTTGTCTGAATGTCGTAAAGTCCTTTTCTGCACAAGAATCTAAAATCAGGAATCGTTTTGCTGGCTGAATTACAATGTTTCCTTTAAAAAAAATTAAAGTATCCAGGACTTTCAAATCAAAATACTATTTATATTGACAATTAATATTGTAGCTATTTTTTTAGCCTATTATCAAACTGATCTTGTACTGCTGATACCTTATTATCAGGTTGTTTGTACCAAGTTTTTTTTTCCCATATGGTAAGCCTGACAGCTGTTGCTTTGTGGAAAGTTTACTCTTAAAATTACCCTTAGTACAGTGCTGCATCTCTGCTTCAGATTCAGCAAAATTAAAATGTAGGAAAGGTGTTACTCAAAACAAACAGAAAGCTGATATAATTGCTTGCTCAGCAGCTTTCACTGAAAAATGAAAAGGGTGTTTGCAGTCCTCGGCACACATACAGTCTATGTCCAGCAGTAAATCCAGAGCCTCAGGACAGTTTGTTAGATCTTGATCTCAGGGAGGCAAAGAAATGGGCTTACCTACAGTTCAACCAGAGGTTTGGGATCAGTATCTGGTTTTTTTTTCCCTAGGAGATTAACATGCTAAAGAGGAAAATGGCGCGTTGTGAAAGGTTACAGTTAATTCTGTTACACTCATAAATACCAAAAAACAGTGGTTTAAGATTTTTCTCCTCACTGGCTTTCATAACCTTCTTTTTAGTTTGTTTTTTTTGGGGAAAAAAAGGCATAATAACAGAAGCTCAACAGTTCATACCTAAAGACCAAAAAAACAAAAAGGAAAAAAGGAATATTGTATTGCCAGCCTGTGAAAGAGAATGAGTGAGGTAATGCTTTTCACATACTCCCTTAGAAGAAAAACATATGGAAGCAGAGGGATTCAGGTCATAAAAACAATTCTGAACCTTTGCCTTGAGGCACAGCTGCTGGCAGGGAACAGAAGCAGAGGCATGCCTTCCCAGCTCTTAGAGTAACTCCCCATGTCACTTTGATGACACTGTAGAAGACTGAGTTAAACATGGAAGGTCTCATGACTTGAGAATAGCTTGTGGTGCTGTTAGAGGAATATCCCTAGAAAACAAAAATGTCTTACCTGCTGAGGAGTATATATATTCCTTTTCATCTGTGTCACAGATATCTGGAATTAAAGTGCATAATATGTAAAGCCTGAATCACGTTGTCATTAAAGTGAACAGCTGACTGCTGAAAAAATAACAACAAATCTAAAATTCAGCTGCCATATTGATGAACTACATTAATTTATGTGCATACGGATCTCAAGAAACAGCAATAAAATTGAGCAAGAACAAAACAGAGCAGCAATTGTGTAGGACTTCAGAGTACAGAACAGCAATTATGTAGGACCCCAGAGTATACTGAGAGCTATGCTCTACACCTAAGGTTTATTTATTTAATAAAATGATGAATTTTACCTAGTAATTCATCTTCAGATGCTTCACACAGGCATAAGAAATTATTTATTGAGGTACTAGTGAGCAGTGAAACTCTGTGAATAAAAGAAAAAACCTGTATACCCGCTAAACACATTACACAGAACTCAGCTGTATTGCAGATACAGTAATATTCAGACAGATAAAAATGGAACTTTGATAATATATATATCTCTTTATATGTGTTAAAACTTCTTTTAGCTTTGCTATCCAACACTTGTTGGGAATGAAAGCTGAATTGAACAGACTGTCTAACATATACTATATTCAGTGCAGATATCAGTTTAGAAACTGGGAGACTAGAAACCCATTTTTAATGCTGTAGTATTCCCTACCTGGCATTTTGAAGATCAGAATTTAAGCTGGCTATTTCAGGAGAAGAATTTGTTTTTATTATATTCACATAATCACAAATAAAATTTATGTCCTTTCTGAAGGAAAAGTATTCTATTGCTTAATTCTAAGTTATTACTGACAGATTTCCAAAGAAATATTACTGTAGCTCAGAACTTCCTTTTTTGACCACCCTCGGGGAGTAGGGTATATAAATTCCCTACACTTTTTCCTGCAGATAAGACAGAAAGTCCAACTGATTTCACTTACAGTCTTCCTTTCTTTGTTTTGTTGCACAGAGACAGTTGAGGAGACGAGTAAGCTTGATCAGCAGGTCTTACCAAACAAAGTGGGATCCATAAATTCCTTGCTCCAGAGCTCTTGTTACCCCTCAGAGTTCAGAAGTCTTCTTGAAGACAAATTTCAGGACCACTGCCTGGTAACTCTGAACATCTGCCTTTGAGTAAGGAGAGGTGCATAACTTCTACTCTAAACCTTAGAATTCTTCCAGGTTTTCTAACAAAAATGTCTGCAAACATCCTCTGTTGGGGAACGGATGTTTGAGCAGGGCCATGGACAGTGACAATGGCTGGAGACCATGGCATCTCAACCGTGAGGAGCCCATCACCGACAAGGACAGCTCGACCTTGAGCAGTGGGGAAAGTACTGAAGAACCCCTATTAGGAAGCAAAAAGCAGAGGTGCAAACCGCAAGAGGGAGGGGTTTGGCAAATGTAACATTATGCTTAGCCAATCGTATGTTGGTAATCGTTTGAATGTGACCAATCATATCTTCACTAGTGTGCATAATTAACCCTAAGGATATATAAGTGAAGCCCTCAGATGCAATGAATGAGCTTGATGAGTGATCATATTGATTGTCATCATTCTCCCACCACTGGAGGGTCTTCGCCTACCGCAGGAGTGTAAATAAATAATAGTATATAAACTATCACATACCCATTACCAATATTCTAACCTGTCAGTAGGCTGTGGCATGCTGAAAAGCTTTCTTTGCAGCTTGTTTTTACACTATAGTGAAGGTGACACAAATAGTGTACATTCCACAGAAACTTAAGAGGTCTGAAATGTCCCAAATAAATATATTAATCAAGATGATGCAATGAACAGTTAATATTTTTTTCTTTATCCACTTATCTACTAAACTCTATAGAGTTTGCTTAAATGAAGGGGCTTCTCAAAAAAACCCAATCAATCAACTAATAGATTAATTTTACCAAATGAAAAATTCTTCTTGAATTTCACTTACCAGTTTTCCTGGATTTAACGGACTAAGAGGAGCCCAGGAAATCCTTTACCTCTCAGAGAAAAATGAATGAACAAAAAAAAAGCATGTGTGTGTGTGTGTGTGTGTGTGTGTGTTTGTGTGCTTGCTGATTTGCTGACAAAGGAGGCTGCTGACCCCTCTGTTCAGATACTTTCATAAATCAATTATTCAAACTGAATTATTTGAATGTTATTCACCTTTGGTCAGCACTGTATTATGGTGACTTCCATTTCAATGAAAAAAAAAAAAAAATACAGTTTACTGTGCCCAAGAATATATTCTAGAAGATCATTTAAGAAGTAATTAATGACCATATTAATGAGTAGTCTTTATATGGCCCAGTATCTGCTGCCTAACCTTCTTCATGAGGTTTCCTGAACTTTGCTCATGACAGATTTGGATTATATGAGTCTTAACCATGCTCATTCTAACCAAGTATGTTTTGCAAACTGATGATGAGCTCCAAATATAAATCACTGAAGCACGAGGCATCATTTAGTTACAAGGCAACAGTTTGAATGATCTTTTAAATCTTCCTTTCTTCCCCCTTTAATATTCAATGAAATTGTTAAACAAATATAGAGATATTAATTGCTTTCTGAAGGACTGCCTGAGAATGAAATAGACTGGAGTAGGTACAAGTAGATGGATGAAGAAACAATTTCTTTCTTCCCCTCATTGACTCTAGTACCTGAGATGTGCTTACTATGCCTTGAAAACAAAGCTCAACAATATACTTGAAACAGGGTATACAATAATAATCATCATCATGTATATTGCAGAGAAGCACAAAAAAATATAAAATGGATAATTGCTTTCATCTTTTTTTTATGTGGATATTTCCTTGCCCTAATGCATTGACTACATGAAGGCTCAGAAACTGATAACTGTGGAGCATGAAGGGATACAGTCCCATTTATACTGGCCAAGCATGGCACTTCTACATGCTTTATCATCTTGATTTTACTCTGGAATATCAATTTTAACTTTAAAACACAAAACAAAACAAGGTAACAAACAAAAAAAACCCAAACCAAACAACTGAAGAGGTGAGGTGAAGTTGTTTTACATTTAACAATAATACGTTTAGCAACTAGCTCAACAGGCTTTTAAATCTCACTTCTGGGAAAATTAAATGCCCTCTCTAAACACTTGTTCTACTCAGAACTGACCTGGTGTACTTGTGGAGAATACATTGAGAATAGTTACTTGTACTGTGTCTGCTAACATGTTCATATTATAATAGGGATCTATTTTTTTAATGACTTATTCTTGATGAAGAAGCACAAATGCATAAGGTATTATCATAATTTATAGCTAAGAAAACCCTGCTGATATTAAAATTGGTAAGCAGCCACAATAACGAATGAAGAGAAAACCAACCAACCACGTGGACAATTCAGAGATGCAAAAGTTGATTCTCTTTCATAAGTTCTCATTCAGATAGCATGTACTCTGAAACACAGCCTGAGCACATTTACTTAAACTTGCATGCTAGCTTTGAAGTAGGAAAAAATCCAACCCAAACCAAACCAAACCCAAATTGTTTAATAGATTAATATAGAGAGAAATAATGCAAAAAAGTGTTGGCTTTCAGCTTCCTCCTAATTTTTTGCATCCAGTATGTCTTTCTATGTTGATTTTATGCTTGTTCCATCCTCATTTGAAACAATATTTATTTAGTGTGAATATTTGCATTTTGACATTTTAAGAGACATTATCTACCCACAAAAATTGTGTAAAGCTATGTAACAGTGCAAAAATCTGTACAGAAAGTTTTCTTTTATTTAAAAGGTTGCTTATTTCAGTTTCTTATGAACTTTCTTTATAGTTCAAATATAATTCCTTTTCAATAAATCACTCCAAAATTGAAATAAACATGTATATACAAATAAGTGCAAGATTTTTAAAAAATCAGTTGAAAACTGCAGGTAAACAGGTAAAGTTGCTGCACAGACATACCTTGATTTTAACTAGTGTGAGACTAAATTCAGTTCTGCAAATCAAGCAATTCCAATTCTTGGGTAAAAGTTATCAACTTTGGTATGCACTTGCCAGGATAAAGAAGTGTTCCTCCATATTTTAGGAAAACATTTGACTTGAAGAGGAAGCTACATATATCCTAAAGTGGGGAATCTTGAACTGTCCACTCAGTAGTAGGGTCCATCAAAGGTAATTGATGTAGCTTTTTGAACAGATGGAGAGGTTTTTGACCAGTCTACTATACTGACTGTAGAAATCTAGTTTGAATTTCCCAAATAATTTTAGCTGAAGCAAGGAAAAAAAAAGAAAATAAAACGAAAATACTCCAAACAAAACACCCTAGGTTTTACGTACTCCTGGTAGCTATTTTAGTCTTGTGTTTTGAGCTTGAAATATATTTTGGGCTAGTCAAGTTTTAGTCGCAGCTGAATCTAAAGGGATTAAACCTCCTTCACATTTTATAAAAGGTGCTTCATTATTTCTACAGCAATAATCTGCTTGATTTGTAAAGGATACTTGACTGAGAAAAGTTCTGACCTGTCTGTGCACTCACTAGCACCTTAAAGTTGCTCATTTGCTATTGTTTGTCTTAGTGATCATTTAATTTTTTAATTTATTTTTTGAGACCAATATTAATACAAAACAGAAAATAATAAGGAAATACATCCATAATACCTAATTGCTTCATGAATCAGAAAAAGAATAACCTTTATCTTGAGCTGAAATGCCTTAATTAGTGGCCTATGATGATCGGTTGGCTTAATGATCTATTTTTAAAGAACTGATTTCTTGTTGATGTCTTTCATTTTGTATAAAACAAATATTGAGAGAGGAAAGAAAGGACTGTTGGAAGGTAGAGGAAGACAATATAGGAAGAAAAATAACTGACCTCATTGTCTATTGCAAGTGTCTATTTCATGGAGAATGACAAATTATTGTCTTCTGCAACCTGTTTTAATTAAAAAACCAAGCTCAATAACCAAGACAGAAAGGTATTTTCCTCATAATATTTCATAACATGAAGGTTTAGGGCACATTGGGAACACAGTTCAGAAAACTCCTTTTTTAGGAACTGATGTAAAGAATTCTACAGTTCAGAATAATTAATAAGGTCACTGGAATAATTAAAAATAATAATAATCTTGGCTTGATCAAAGATGTTTGCCTTGTTGTTGAGGATTTTGTTCCACTACTAGATGGCTGAAGTATGAATAACTTGTTAGAGTAGCTAGAACAGGTTTAAGGAACTTGGGTGGCCCAAGTTTTAGAGATATGTACTGAGAACTGTTTATTTGTGCCTCTGGGAAAACTTCTTATTTTATTTTTCATAAATTTCAGCACTGCCTTCTGAACAGAAAGTGTTAGTTACACAGTTCACATTTTTATTAGTACCTGTCCTGGAAACATACGCATAATAAGTCACCTTCAGCTGCAAGTTTGATATTGAAGTAAAAATAATCCACTGCCTGTAGGACTTTTATTATAAATGTAGGGATAAAGCTGAATACCTTACAAATGCATGTTCGTTTTCTGTTTCAAGTAAGATACACAGTTGGCTAGCAATCACTTATGGATTTTTTTGCAATAAAAGATTGTAACAGTCTATGGCTTATATAGCTGATGGCTAGGTCAGTAACATTAACTGTTTTTTGTTTGGGGTTTTATTGGGCGGGGG
>JANRGW010036801.1:56432-82142 GCA_024733675.1 Psilopsiagon aymara | reverse complement strand
ACTTCCCTGGGCAACCCATTCCAGTGCCTCACCACCCTTACAGTAAAGAATTTCTTCCTCATATCCAATCTAAACATTCCCTGTTTAAATAAAATGATAAAAATACATGGCTTTACCTGTGCTCCTAAAGCCCTGTGGGAAGTCTCCATGGTGACTTTGAGCAAACCATAAGAGTGTTTCTGTTCATCTGGGCTCCTGTAGGCTGAACACATCATACCTCTCCTACCTGCTGGGGTTGCATGGTGTGTTATTAACCAGAAAAATACCTTCCCCCTCTCCCTGCAATGTTCCAAAGGGACCCTGCAGTGAGGGCAGAATTGCAAATTTGTGTCTCTGCAATCCAAAAAATAGCACAAAAATCCATGGGTTGGTGAAAGCTACTAGGAGAGAGAGATCCCCTAAATGCACTCTTGCAAGAAATGGAGGAAAAGGCACGGGAGTTCAAGAGTGTGTTACATGGTTTTGAGTACAGCAGTAGCTTCTTTGTGCTTTGTTGGTTTTGCTGTATGTTTAATGGCACGTTTGTCCTTTTCTGCAATTTTGACAGGATATGGGAACTTGCAGAACCCAAGAAAGCAGCTTGTGCAAATGACCTCAGGTAAGAAGGTGCCCATGCAGCCCTGCACAAGAGCTGGGGATTGATGGGACCTCAGCCAGTGCAGACCCTTTGCTTTTGTCTTGCTACTGCTTCCCTCTCAAGAGCAGGAGTGGCTCCAAAAATCCATATGGAGATGTTCAGTGCATGAGGGGCTCTCTTTGACTTGCTCTTTCTTGCTTTCAGTCAAAAAACTGGGCTTGATCCAGTCTTGCCTTTGCTGTCCTCTCCAAGTTGCTGCACTGAGATGTTGCGGGATAGGATGGCTTAGTGGTGTAAGGAGATTGGACCTCATTGGAGTCACAGGCTGCTGCATCCTGGAGAACCCAGTCGAGCTTTAGCTGCAGAGCTGCTGTTAGTGTTATGTGGTCAATCTATGGCTTGACAAGCTAGGGCAACAGTCTTTTGATAGCTTCTCTTCTCCACTGTCTGTATGGGTGCACTGTGCTTGGAAAAGGTTCCACAAACCCATCACCCTGCTGTTCCCTGTCCTGACTACCCTGGTACCCTCTCCCATCATGGCCTCTCTCTCAATGGGGAATGAGCAGCTCCAGATTTGCCCTGGGCACAGGAGAGTAACCACTAACGTGGTGCAAAACCTCACCCACTTTCCATGGCACACCCTGACCATAACATTATTATTATTTTCACTGTCATACTTGTGGTATTAGCTAGGTGGTAATGGTGAGGCAAGAAAAATGCAATCATGAAACTCCCCTAAGGGTTTCAGAGATGTAATGAAGTGACCCTTTCTGTACATCAACTGGTAGTTGTAAAGCCAGACTCATCCCTTGAAGGCTCTTTTCTTTTTGAGTTGGTAGCATTTCCTAACTCTGGACAGTGTGCCAGAGAAAGTGAGTGCTCAGGAAACAGCAGTGGCACTTTACAGATGGGGGTAGCCATAAGTACCATATGTGTGTCCCATCCCAGGCAGGGAAAGGATAACCCCAGCAAACACAGTTCGCACTTGGGCATGTTCCTAAAATTTGACACCCTTGCTGTTCTTGCTAGGCTTGTTTGGGGAAACCAAGAGATGATATGGACCATCTCACGGCGTGCTATGACAGCTAGACCATCTGCAAGGATAATGGAATTGGCCAAGCCCAAGCAAGATTTTGGCAAGAATCTGTACAGGTCAGTAATGTGGTAGCACATCCTGGGGAAGGAGGCAGCTCGGAGAGTGCTGACTGAGCAAAGGCACGTGGTGGGTCCATGGAAGGGGGGATGCCATCTCCTCTCCTGCTGTCACTGCTTCACAAGGATTTCCATGCCACTGAGACCTACCAGGCTGTGCTGGTGCTTGGAACGGGGGCCATCTGTAGCAGGGAAGAAAGCACTATGGGAGCATAATCACCCTGGGTGCTTGACTTCCAAAATGAGGAGGAACTGGGGGGTGCTGAGTTTTGGTGCCCTTTTATTTCCTTGTACCCGCTTCCCGGCTGTGAAAAGGGCCTCTCCAACATGTGGTGGTTGCTCTGGGTTTGGCTCAACTGCTGTAAGAGCCAGCCTTGATCTCAGTCTCCAAGCACTTGGAAACATATTCCCCTGCTTTAACAAAAACCCCAGTCAACAGCTCTGATTTGGCATGGAAGCAGAGACATCATGTACGTGTATGCATGCTTTAGTGGAAACGTGCGTGTCACACCTGTGTGTACACAGGGACTACCTGTACTGCGGCTGTTGCAGCCCAGCCAGGACACAATTAGTGATCCCCTGCATCCGCTTGGAACTTGGCCTAAATCTTGGGGCTAAAGGTTAGGAAGTGCTATGAACAGAGATATCATGCAGCACCCTGCTGGCTGGTAGAAATCCAGGTCTCTTGCCTTGAGTTAAAACTCTGCTGTCACTACATGGTGAAAAACTAGTCTGTGTTTAGGTATAGCAGTGAAGAAAGATGTAAAAAATGTAAAGTTCAGTGGTGCTCGGTGATGCTGCATTACTTGAAGCAACTGATCTGTATCTTCTGAAGCTTGGCTGGAGGGAATGAAACTCTTTTGGAGACAAGAATGTGGTTGCTAGTCTGTAAGAAATCTGAGCAATGAGAATGGGTATTAAACTGTGTGGTACTCCTGGCTTTCCTCTACCTGGAGTGATGTCAGGACATGCATGTCTGTATTCTCTCCTCTGCCACTGTCATCAGTTCAGGGGCCTTCATCCTCCTGAGAGCTTCTGCCTCTGGCTAATGGTGTCTGCCTGACAGCCCTTCCTGCCTTTCTGCTCGCCTCTTTCCTGGGGATGACAGGCATCTTCCAATGGTTGTGGCTGATGGAAAGATGGATGAGCATGCACTAGGCAAGTGTGGGGAGATCCCAAGATGAAAGGAGCTGCAATGGCTATTAACCCATTGCAGTAAATTGGTTTCTAAATTGTCAGAGCTGAACAAGAGATGCTGCCGGGTTTGTGTTGTGGAGTAATGGGCCGGGAAAGGCCTAGACTTTGAAAGCAATGCACTAAGGATGCTTCAAAGAGGACTCTGCATATGCAAACAGCATTTACCAGGAAATCTCAAGTGTAAATGCCTGTTTGTTCATGGCTTTACCATGTGCACTGGTGCTAGCTTTGTACATACAGTAGGCATGGTTGTTTAACCAAACTTAGGATACCATCTACCAGAAACAAGTTCGCTGTCAGTTTTCTGTGCTGTTCCTTCAGGCCCTTCTACTTGTACAGCTGTGGACGGGAATCAATGATCTTGGAGCACCCCTCACTAGCTGATTTTCGCTTCCCTTCTGATCGGCTGGTGAAGTTGGCTGAACCTAAACAATACCAGGCTGCTTACCTGCTGCAAAGGTGAGAGGCCAGAAAGCCTGTAGGGTTCTATAGGAAGACCCTTGGGTCTTACAGCATTAGTCCAGCTTTAAAGTAACAAATTCAGGAACAGAGTATTGGTATAACAGAGGGCAAAATGAGAGCAGCGACTCTGCTGGGATTAGGACATATGCTCTTTGTCATGGTATGTGTAGGTTCTACACTCGAAGTAGCCACAAGACAAAGCTTCCTTCTACTGCAGCAAATGTGAGACTTAAACATCCCTGCTGCTGCCTGGTTTAACCAGTGTGGGGGAATATCCATGAGTGATGGTGCTGTGTCTCTCTGCTTCCAGACCTCGCACGTCCCCTGAATGGTCTGTGTCACCAGCAGCACTGAGCTATAAGGCCTCCCCACGAATTGTGGAGCTTGCCCAGCCAAAGATGCTACACCCTGAGTTCCTGCCAGCTAAAAAGGTGAGGAGCTGGTTGAGTGAGATTGGATGGGACAGTGATGCAGCAAACTGTCCTGAGTTTTTAAACCCCGTATCCTGCTCCTGGTTGTGCCCAGCATGTGCTATGTCGGGCAGAAACTGTCTGATTCTGCTGGGGTTTGTGACACTGAGAGAAATTGCCTTTTTGGAATGAGATGCTGTCTTTGAAATGTCACTGCTGAGGGACAGAGAACAGCCAGGCTGGAGCAGCCTTGAGTAGTAGAGAGGCATCTGGGCTGCATATCCCCTGATATAGCAGCCTGGGGAAGTGGAGAGACCTGATGGGAATAGCCTGTTTAGCTCCTAGGGAATACAGTTGTGTTTTCAGTTGGGCAGCTGTGCTGTCTTTATAGGGGACATGAGCCTGCAAACAATATATAGATTTTAACAGTGTTTTACCAAATTAGCCTGATTTAGAGACATATTTGTGAACTTGCTCATTTTAGGCGAGTCATTGCTTTGGCGGGGGGTGAAAGGGCAATCTCAGATTACACTCATTCCATGGCAAAGGCTAAGTTTTCTGGATGCAGTCTCTGGGCTGGGACGTAAGGGGGGCTGTGCTGTAGCAGGACTTGGCATCAGTAACCCTGTGAAAAATAGGGGAAGATATTGCATGCTGGAGCAGTAATCACTTTTGCTGTAAGAATGCAGTTAACCGCGCCAGCATTTTTACCCTGAAATCTGAGTGTTTCTCCTTAGGAGGGGAAATTATTTGATTCAGCCAGGAAGACAAATATGAAAAACATTACTGTGGAAGAAATTTTTCTGCACTCTCACCTGGCTGCACAGGCTCTGGTTACAGACATTCCTCTCCTGCCTATGAGTGGGTGACAACTGGGGAAAAAAGTAATACTGGCTAAGACATACAAATCTCAATAGTGCCAAAATTACCTTCTAGTTCTGGTGAAAGAAAATTAATGCATGTTGGGAAAGTGAGAGTGCTTCTTCTTGTAACCATGTCTGCAGAGGAAGAGTTCTGGGTGCTTATCCCTTTGGGGAAGGGAGTGTGTCCTTCTGAGCTGCTGTGGACAAGCTCTGTGTCTACACATCCCTCTCCCATTCTGAACCCATGCAGGTGCCAACACAGGTTACAAGTGCTGCAGCCTTGGCCAGAGCATCCTCACGGACACAGCAGCTGGCAGAGCCCTGGGTCAAGAAGGTGACCTGCTGCTATGAGTATGGCCCTTTTGAATCTGCCATTCGCCCGGTAAGGCAGCATCACCTGGGGCTGTGCATGGCAGGGACCCTGGGCATAGGGGAGGATACAGGGACTCTGCCACTGGGGGCCCTCTTCATGGCAGCCCTGGATGTGCTGCTGTCCGTGAGGCTGATGGAGCTGCTTCTGGAGCTGGAGAGCAGGACTTGTCCTCCATCCAGAGCATGGACAGGATCATGTTCCACCTGTGTGTGGTCAGTGGCTGTGAACCTGGGTACACTGAGTTGCAGGCTGGTCACCATTGAATGCCAGGAACATATCTGTAGGGACCTTCCTTCTCATTCTTCCACAGGTTTCCAAGTTTGCTCAGGCGGCAATTGCTAGCCCCCGGACCCTGGAGCTGGCTAGGGCAAAAAGATTGCATCCTGATTATATGCCTATGCGGGATGCTGCATGGTCCGTGACAAAGGCTGCAAAGCAGGCAGTGGCCACACCAAGGCTTGTGGAACTGGCCCAGCCTTGCAAAAGGTAGGTGGTGCTTCCCTGCTATGCAGAAATGATCAGCTGTCAGCCCATTTCATGCAGGCCATGGTACCTTGTTGATTTGGATTTATCTAGTGTGATTGAGCCACTGCTTTTCCACTTCCAAAATGTATGGGTTTTATATGGCTGGATGTGTTACTGCTACATGGACTGTGGTTTAAACAGCATTTATTTGAGGTGGAAGGAGAATCAAAAGAGGAGAAATAGGAGCTTTCTAATTCCAGTAGGAACTACTGACTGTGACTTTGTAATTTTAGTTGTAATTATAAAAAGCAACCAGCTGACACATGGCGCAGTGTAGCAAATTCATGCTGCCCAACATGATACAGCTGGCATCAGCCTGGGTTGCAGGAAGTGCTAGGTATGGTGTTTCACAGAGAGGGAGGGAATGCCTGGTGGTAGCGGCTGTGGCAGCTGCCGTGAGAGATGAGGCATCCGCCCTCACTAGTGTCCTGGTGACAGCAGCCAGGGCATGACTGCTTTTGTCCTCCCAGGACTGGCAGGGCTCAGGTGGAGGTGTGTCAACTGGCAGGCAGCTTTGACAACTGGCCCTGCTCCAGTTGGAATTGACCAGCTCTGTCCTCGCTCCCCCAGGCTTCCAATGAACTCGACTCAATTCAACCCAAATGCTTTCACCGTGAAGGAGTCTGCTAAGAAGGCAATTTGTTCTGCTCGGATCAAGGAACTGGCTTGTCCTATTAAGCGATGAGCTCTCTCAGAAGCACAGCCCTCTGCTTGTGCCAGCTGTCCCCCTTGGAACATCACTCTATTCAGGCTGTGCTGTGACTGGAAAACCTACTTGAACACAGCAGCACCCACCAGGGACGCTTCTTTACGAGCTGCCACTTTTACTGGGCTAATCTGGGGTGTTAAAATAAAACAGTCAGTCCATAAGCACAAAATAGTCACCAGGGGAAAAAAGCAGGATTTGACATAATGTGAGAAGCCTTTCTCCCTAGGATGAGTTGTTGTGTCTGGATTTTATATCTCTTCTTATTTTTTAGCTGTAATAGTTAAAGAAGTGATGAAACAACTGCTGGGGGAAGCCAGCACAGGAACTGTTTTTTCACATAAGTAAGTGTGGCAAACCACAGCCAACGGCACACAGCACATTGATGCAGTGCAACTCCTGACCTTGGGCTTTTAAAATGTTTGCTAAAGTTTAAGATCCTCTTAGTGCCGCTCGAACTTTTGTGCTTGTGACAGAAATAGAAACACGAAAGGCAGCAAAATTCCAGATCCACAGCTGGATTTGATAAGGCATGCAGCTTTAGTACAGACTTTGGAAATGCTGGGGTGGCAGGAACCTTGGGTTGGCTTGAGTTTGGGGCCCCTTCTCTCAAATGCCTGGAGAAAGGGCAGATCCAGCATTTTGTTTTGCATGCCATCTTTGGTACAAGTTACATGGGTGGGTTAAATGTCAGCAGTTCAGACACTGGGTTGTGTAACCCTAGGCAGAATAATGGAGGGACCAAAATTATAAAAGAAAGTGTGTGGCAGTTTCACTACCAGTGTATCTTGATCTTCCCTGTTTTAAGCCGATTCTCCTTCCAAAGGAATAGAGGCAGGTCACCACAAACCACAAGAGGATTAATCAGAGGATCCACTAATTGATTCACTAATCCACTAAGCAGAGGATTTTTGAACCCTTTTGAACAAGGTAAGGTCACTGAGCAACTGTGCTGGTTATTTTTTCTCCCATGCGTCGTCCTGTACCAGGTCAATGTACCAGAGTTTGTGTTCTGTGCAAAAGCCTGAGTGCAGCTACGTCCCCTAAGCTTAAGAATAGCCAGATGAGGGTGAAGACTGATGCCCCCACCCATGGGGGAACCAGCCTCTGCTATCTCAGGGATGAAGTTGTGTGGTCTCTCATGGATGGACCCATGGAGGTTGCCCATGTCTGTGTGCTATCCCTGTGGCAAGAGGGGTACCCCACAATGCCTACTGAGTCTGTCTTTGGAAAATTGTTGCTCTCCCAGAGGAAGAAGTCTGTCTCCTGCCATCAGGGCAGGGAGCACAAGCAGGGACGTAACACAGCTCTTCTCATCAAAAAAACTCCTTTTTTTTATTAGTGCATTGGAAAAAAACACCAAAAAAAAATCAAACCCCCAATTCTTTCCCTTCGATGACCTTTAACAGCAATGTCAGAAATACATTCAAGGGAAGCTAGCCTTGGTCTAATGATGGTGTAGGGACTCAGTTTGCTGATATCCAGAGCTGACTCAGCATCTTGAGCTAACTAAGATCATCTGAGCAACCCATCTGTTTTCCAGGCACCTTCCTCTCTGGATGGTGTGTATATTAAAGCTAGAATGTATGCTTTGTGTTTGGGGAGCATAAGCAAAAGAAATCTTTCCTTCCTTTTCTATGTTTGAACCTTTCATGGCAGCTTTTCCGTAAGCCTGGGACAAGGGCATGAGATTCCTTGCCCTGTGCTGTGTTATTAATGGATAGGTATCACTAGATAGGTAATGCAGCCATCAGAAGCTGTATACATATATATATATATATAATATTTTTTCCTGGTTATGTACACTTTAAATAAAACTTATGTTAAATAGCAGGGTATTATTTTGTATCTCAAAACCTATTGCAACAGAAGAACCCCAAGGAAACCCACTCTGAAGAGCTTCACCATCATCAGCAGCCCTGGGGATTGGAGCAGCATCCTCTAGTCCCTGACAGATCCACTTTGTGAGGGCAGCCCTTCAGACTTCCTCCATTCCGCAAGGCGTTGCTTGAACCATTTCTGGAGGAAAGAAAAGAAAAGAGATTGAGTGCACTGGGCTGAGCAAACCTCTGAATAACCTTGCTAAAGGTGCAGATGTGGTCAGCACATGGGACCAGGTGAGGGAAACTCATGGTTCTGCTATCTGAAACAAGGTGCTGCATTGTTTCTAGGCAGTACAGGCATCAGGAGAGCTGCTTCTGACTGAATGAATGGTCTTGTTACTGATGTGTTCACCTCTGTCAAACTCGTTTCTCTTGCTCACTTCAGACCTTGACAGCATGGGTAAGTTCTTGTTTTATTGCTGTGAGTCCAAGTTTTTCTTGCAAACAGAGTATGGAATCAGCTAAAGAGCTGCTGGATGGCATCTGCTTAAACGGCTGGAGCAATGAAACAATCACTGCAGGTCCAAAACTGATAAGAATCACAAGTTGACCTGCTCCAGAAAGGCTGACAGGGACAACACAGTGGCTCTCGGAAGATTTAAGATCAAATAAATTTAAAAAATGGGTTACAATGATCTTAGTCTTCAAACAACATGCATGGCTGTGTTACTGCGCAGTAGCTTAGCATCTGTAGGACAACTCCCAGAGCTGCTGACACCACTTGAATGCAGCTGCAGTTTCGAATGTTAGCTAAAATGCAGCTGGATAAATCCTCACTACCTGCGTAAGAAGAGAGAGATAACTCATGTCCCGGAAGCACAGCTCAGCCTTTTGTTTGGGAATGTGCCTGTGATTTGCTTTGTTGCTGTTCACTCTGTTGCTATATTTGTTCATGGCTATTTCTGAAGCTATTGTGGTTCGTAATGACACAACCACGATGCTCTCTACAAAGTGGCCCTCGCACCAGCACTGCCTTGGACTGCATCCAGTCAGATGATTGCTTGCCTCGCCTCCTCTCGAAAATTTCACTTCCTGCCCTCAACCATCATCTCCCATTGACTCACCACCTCTTTGCATCTCATTTTTACTGATTTTTTTTATTAGAATGGCTGCTATATCTAGCCAATAAAGCACTCCAGATGTCAACAGTGATAATTCTCTGTGTTATATACAATGCAAGCACTTCACAGCTCACCATCCCAGTCTTGATCCTGTCCTTAGTATGTCCTTCATCTTCAGATCCCTAGGAGCACCTTGGATTTGTGGAAAAAGATGGCTATCAGGGAAGATATTTAAGACATCTCCAGATGTATCCTGGGCATGTGGCCTGTGTTTACAACTTGCTTTAGGAGAAAAAGAAATGGAGCAGTGCCATTTCTAAGGAGGAAAAGGTACTTCAAGGGTGCTGCCTCAAACAAGCAGTGGTACCTGCCTGTCATTAAAGCACAGTAAAGGAGGGGTCTCCTTTTCCACTCCAGCCAAGGGCTATCAAGGGCAGTGGATGTTATACCAGCATCCTTCGCTGGGACAGGCCAAATACTGGTATTGCCACTTCAGCTTTCATATCCCTTTGTCTTTGCCCAGGGAGAGCCAGGCTTGGCAGCTCTCTGCTGCTAACTTTTCAGTGGGTTGGATTTCCTTTCTATACCCATCAGTGCTGCTATGGGTCTAGTAGTTTATAAAACACCTGCATTTAAACTGGATGCACTGCAGCCTGAAGGAATTGCATAGGAGCCATTTGTTTCTGAATCCCAGGATAGCCTGCAGGTGGCCAGATGGAGCACAGAGCTCAGTATAAATCTGAGGCAGCGGCAGCTTGTGACTGTGAAGGGACATTTGGAGGCCTCTATGTCTCCTGAAGAGGCTGACAGACTTGCCTGACATGCGGGCTTGGGAATGCTAGAGTAGCAAACTGCAGTGAGGGGGAGTGTGCGCAGCCTGAGCATGTCCTGCAGCACATCCTGCAGCAGTTGCATCTATCTGTTGTAAAATAACTGTATTTTCTTCAAACCACAAAGCCAGCAGTGGTTTGGGTACCCAAGACTATTAGAAGTAGGTTGAAAGGAAAGGACAGCACATATGGCTTGTATATTCAGGGGTCCACAGCCAGCCGGTGACCCTCAGGGTATGCCCTTGTTCTGGCTGTGGGAATCACTAGCCTGGTATCCAAGCCCAAGATAGGGATGATGCTCCTGGGTGTGTGAGGGGAGCACAAGGATCCCAGTGGGGTGCCATGGCTGGGAATGAAGGGGCTGTGATTACAGGGGAAAAGAGCTTTGGGCATGCAGGGGCAGGAACATGTTGGGTGCAGGGAGAAGTGGTGGTACAGTAGAGCTCGGTGGGTGGAGTGTGGGGTTAGGGGTGCGCTGGAGGTTGCAGAGATTCGTAGAAGACTTGTGGGCATTGTGTGGGGTGCGGTAAGGAGTATGCAGGGTGCAGACTGGTGCAGGGAGTGCAAGTATGGTGCATATGGGGCCCAGAGGAGTGCAGGAGGGTTGGGAAGTATGAATGTTGCAGGGAGAGCAGTAAGAAGCATGTAGGTGAACAGAGGGGTGCAGAGAGTATGATAGAGACCTGGGGATAGGACAAGCAGGAGATGTGGGAAGAGTTTGTAGGACACAGAAGCATGCAGGGGGAGCAGAGCTGGTGCCAAAGTAGGGGCAAGGGGCACACACTCACCAGGGTCTGCTCCTCGGAGAGCCCAGTCTCGGCTGCAATGAGGCACAGCGTGGTGGGGTCAGGGTGTTTGTTCACCTTGCAGAAGTTGTACTCCAGGATCTCCAGCTGCTCCTCAGTGGGAGTCACTGGCTTCTCTGTGGCCATCTCCTCCTTGGCTATGGGGCCAGGCGCTGTGGAGAGGGGCCAGTGTCATTTCCCGAGCTGACACCAAGCTCACTTGCTGAGCCCCAGGTTTGCCATCCCTATCCCCACTGTCTCCCCGCTTGCCACGGCAAGGCACGACTCCCTTCACAAAGCATGCCAGGGAGCTCAGCCGGGAGCTCCAGGCCTCCAGCAAGTCCTGGGGCACACACACAATTTCCCACCGTGGTGACCACATACCACCAGTGCCCAGCTGAGCTGTCTCACCATCCTTAGCTGGCAGGGAACTGCAGCCCGTCCTCTGCTCAGCGCTCCCCTCTTGCTGTATTTATAGCCAGTGTGACTCCCGTGGGGCCGATTCCTGTTTACGACCGTATTTAGGCCTGGGCGTCGCTTGGGAGTGATGTCACAGCAACGGGCATGTGGAAGGGGTTAATTTAAAGACATTAATTGAAAAAAGCACTCTTTATGCTCTGGGTGAGAGGACAGTGTTTGGCATCCAGCCTAGTTTATTTCTGTTCTTCTTTCCCTTCTTCCCAGGGCTCAGGCAAGTTTGTGCATGGGAATTACAAACCAGAGGATCTTTGGGAGCATGGGTTTGGACCCAGCAATCATCCCAGTTTCCCTCCTGAGCAGTGTCCTGATCCTCCTCCTAGCAACATGGCCAGACCACACAAAGCTGGTGAGGAGTAGGTGAGCTGCTTTGTTTTTACTAATATTTAATGTTCTCTGTGTTAATATCTAATGTTATCTATCTATCTATCTATCTATCTAATGTTTACCAACATTAAATGGTATTTAATGCATGGGCATAAACAGTGACATTCCTGAGCACCACTGAACTGTTTGTTTGGTTTTGGTGTGTAAGCGAAGGGTCAGTCCTTGGAGGATGGTATCTCATGCACATCTATCACCCAAGCACTCACTGCCTTTAGCTATGATCAGTGCCAGAAGCAAGGAGCCCACATTCTCCCTCCAAGTAACATTTGTCCCACTTGTGCATTGCACATATCTGTGGCAGACTTGGCGCAAAAGCACAAGCAAAACAAGATGGTATGCCTTGGGTAAACCCCACACCTCCCTTCTGCAGGGTTCCAACTTTGCCTCTGCATGGCAGGGGGTCAAGCCTGCCAATACTATCAAGTACACCATGAGGCATTGTCACCACAAAGCATGCAGAAGTCCCTTGTGCTGAATCATTTTGGTGTTTCCGAAACCAAGCTGTGGGGTGTTGGCAGATAGGAACTGGATGCAAAAATGTGGCCTTTCTTGATCTGCTGTCCTGCTACCTGAGTTGCCCGACATGTCTCTTTCAGGCTGTGTTGTGCTTCTCCTATGCTGCCAAGGTGGTCCTTGGCTGCCTTGGAACTCCTCTGGGCTGTTTGCTGCGGACCTGCCTGCGGACCTTGCAGTCCAGCTTCCCCTTCTCTTTGGCTCTGGGATGGAACTCAGGCACCTCCAGCACGCTGCACCCTGCTGTGTGGCTTTAAACCCAACTGCTTTTCTTTTTGACAGATAACTGACCTTCACCCACTCAGTACCCTGGGATGCAGTGAATGCCCCAGGACTCTCACTTGCTGACAGCACTGCTGCTGCTGGGGCTCAGCTCCAAAACTGCCTTGCAGCTTGCAGAGAGCCAGCTGTGCTATTCATGAGAGGCTGGAGAGCTCCTCTTCTTTCTGCTTTGCCTCAAAAAGCAAAGGTCCCACTGAGCCTTGTCTGCAGGAAGTGCTTTGACTAATGTACTTTGTCTAATAAAAGGATCCTTTGGCATTTGAGTAGGGGCTTATAAATAGATCAAGGCTGGTTGTGAAACATCCCAGTCTGTTTGAGTCACTTGGTCAATACCAATTGTAACACAGTAGTTACAAAAGGTCTGAGCACTTCTGAGTGGGATGGAGCAGGCTGGTAGAGAG
This sequence comes from Psilopsiagon aymara, assembly GCA_024733675.1. NCBI lineage: Eukaryota > Metazoa > Chordata > Aves > Psittaciformes > Psittacidae > Psilopsiagon > Psilopsiagon aymara. The sequence goes on along the minus strand of JANRGW010036801.1, from coordinate 69,258 downwards.
CATCATCCACCATTCCTGGATGGACTGGGAAAGACCACCTTTAACCCCAGGGTCTGCAAACTGAGCTCGCTTTGTCTGCAGTGTTGCAGTATGGGTATGTGGCAGCAGCTGCCTGAGTTTTCCTGGGGTCAACTCAGTTCAGAGACATCCATATCAGAAGAGGCACAACAACAAAGTTCAGTCCTTTGTGTGTGTGAGCTGGGAGCCAGGTGAATGCTGCTCACCTGCCTTGGGCCTTTGGAGACCTCTAGAAAAGACACAGGGGCAGAAGGAGGTCCCCTGGACTTGAGCTGCTGCTCTCAGCACTGTGGCTGCCGACTCCCCATGAGGCCAAAGTGCAGATGAGGCCAAGCTCAGGCCAGAAGTACTTCCTCTTGTCCTTGATCAGCACCCCCCTGAGCTGTCTGCCCTTCTCCTAGACAGTCCAGTCACCACAGGGCTCCTCATCACCTCTGGATCATGCATCTAGCCTGGGCCACCAGCAGCAACATGTCCTGGCAGTTCATAAAGCATCATTTGCAGACTGCTGCATTAATGTACATTACTGTGAGTGCACTGATTTGCATAGGGAACGCGTGCTTCAACTTTCATGTTTCATCTACACAGCTGTTTATTTCTGATAATCTCCAGGTTCCTGAGGCAATTCCCCGTAGGACACAGTATCTTCTCCCTGCTGGCAGCTCGGAGTGCCCCAGCACACAGGATGTGATGGTTGGCAGTTTTTCCTTGTCTCCACTCTGCTCCTGCTCCCACCTCTCAAGGCTGTGAGATGGCTTTCAGGAAATGCTCAAAAGCCTGGGTGTCCCTGGAGCTCCACATCACTCCATGAGGTCCTGGAGATCTTCAGGAGCCATGTGACCCTATGCAGCATGTGGCACCCAGCACTTGGCAGCTCTTGGGTGCTAAAAACAGGGGGTAAATGACAGGACCTTGGGGCACTACGAGTTCCTATGTGTTCTGACTGCCTGTACCTTGACCACTGCTCACCTACCTCCTATTTAAATGGAGCCTTGCTTAAGGACAGTCCTGGGACCTGGCCTTCAGGCTTCACAGGTCCTCTTCCCTGTACAGGAGAGGTGATTTTCTTGCTTACGTTTCTTTAAGCTTGGCAGAAATACAGAGAATCAAAGCTGTTCTGCTCAGCTGCTGAAAAGCCCCACTCCTCACTGCCTTTTTCTGCCTAAACTTTTGCAGGCATAGTGAAAAAAAATGGCTTTTCCAGTGCAAGTTGTCTAAGCCATCTGTTCAGCTTTCAGGAAGGCTGGGAGGCTGAGGTCATCATTTACCCCTGTGAGCAGTCCCATGGCCACTGCGGTCACCCCTGGGTGGCACAGGGATGAGGGTTTGGTAGCAGGGAGCTACTCACCCTGGTGGAAATGACAATGCCAGATGCACTGTCACTGTGAAGCCACAGCACTGGTGACACTTGCTCTGTCCTACGCACCAAGCTAAAAAGCCCCAAGGAATTCACACTCGGCTCTGTCTTGGTTTTAGGTGGAGCAGTGTGAAAGCAGCCACCAGCTGAAGCATGCAAGGGGTTTACTGATTGCGGGGCTCCAGCCAGCATTGCTGTGCACAAATTAGTGCTCTTAGGGTGGCTGATGGGGTTTTAAAATGCACCTCCAGGGCCATTTTGAAGGGAGGAGACAAAAGGCAATGGCTGATAGGCACAAGTTGCAGCAAGAGAAAGTCTTAGTAGATACCGGGAAACAAGTCTCGTATGTGGGAACCAATGTGGGGATAGGGACCAGAGAGGTGGGGGCACCTCTGTTCTTGGTGATTCCTAAAACTCAGCTGGACAAGGCCCTGAGTGACCTGACCTAGATGTGAGGTGGGAGGATGGTGTGGAGGGAGACTTCCCTCTGCCCATGTTCCTGCTCTCTAAAGACATGCTGGGATTACTAGAAGGGCTCCTAGCTCTGGCCTGAGGTGGGAGAGGACATCCCACTGTCTCTCAGCATGCCTGCCTGGCGCTGCTAACGCAGTCAGCATTTACTGTCCTGGCAGAAAGCAGACACTTTTCCAGAAAAGACATGATCTCTGTTTGCTCAGCTTTGCTTTCTGAACGGCAGACACAATAGCTAGCTGGCGGTGCAGCTTTCTAAGGATTTACCGCTCCAAAGACTCTGGAAAACTCTCTGCCCATTTGATGGGGCCCCATAGACCCTCCTGGGTTTCTTGACCCCTTCCCCACTGCTCTCTCCACTTTCAGGGCTGGGATGTGACTGGAGGCATCATCTGCTCCTGGTTTTTGCTTGCAGCTATTTCCTGACAGTGGCAGGAAACTAAAATAGCAGTTCTCAATGCAAACGAACCCTCCTGCCCTCCCTTGCTCTGCTGCAGAGCTGTGTCCTGTCCCTTGTCTTGTTTTGTTCAGGCTCCTGCTGTGGGGTGGCTGTGGATAACATCAGCCGGCATGGCGCACAGGATAAGGTGGGACGGAGACTTTAAAAATCAAACAGACCCTGCCATAAATAAGGAAAAACCACCTGTCATGCATCCTGTAAACTACCCGTTCAGCCTTTTAGAAGATAATATCCGACAGGAACAAAGCAAACAAGAGCACAGCAGCTGCTGAAGCCAGAGGCAAGTCCTCATAGAACCCACAGCCTGGGGTCTCTGCCTGCCTGCGTGCCTCACTCCCTTCCCTGGGCATGAAGCTTTCCCACCACCACCACCTGGCTGGATGCTGCTCCAACCTCGCCAGCATCACTAAGATCAGGTCAGCTCCTCCCTGCATTCCCCCCAACATCCCCACCTGCCAATCCACCCCAGCTCCCCCAGCTCAAAGCCTGTGCTTACCTGGAGCTGTCAGGGATCAGAAGCGAGTAAAACAAGAACCCCGCAGGTCCTTGGGTGACTGCTTAAGTATCTGCGTGTGTGTGACAGGCGGGGACCTGAAAAACCTGCCGCAAATCACAGGAGCTCTCGGGTTCCACAGCCACTCTCTGGGCTGGTAATTCAGGTTTGGCATCCACTCTCCTTGGCAGGGCTCAATGCATGGTTGTACGTGCTGCGGGGCTCCGCGGACGGGTGGCACAGGGAACCGTCGGGGCTCGTCCCACCACGCTCTGGGCTGGTGGACGCTGTCCGGCCGGCCCCGGGTGAGAGCTGCTCTAGGGCTATTTCCTGCAGGGGTACAGGAAGGGTGAAGGCAGGGTGCGGCGGAAACTGTGCTCAGCCCATCATCTGCATGCCAGCAGAGCCTGCCTGCCCCTTTGGGGGCCCTCTGCCCCACTGCTGCCCCCTTGGAAGGGCTGCCACCAGCCCCCCTGCTATGGGGAGCCCTGATGAAGCACGGTGGCAGTCACTGCTGTGCAGGGCTGGCTTCTCACCTTACTTTACACCTCTGCAAAGGACTTGTCCAGGTTTAACTCTCCTGACCCTGCTGTCACTTTAGCCAGCGCTATGGTCCTGTGAGGCTGGGTAAAGAGAGCAGGACCGGATCCTGGGTCCAACCTGCTGCTGCATCCTAAGTGCTTCAGATACACAGGACAGGAGATGGGGAGGAGAGCACGGCATCTTCTTCTGCCAGCGTCCTATACTCTCCTCAATTTAAGCGCCCTGGAGCCTGCAGTTTCCAGTGGGGTGGGCTGGAAGTGTTAGACAGCAGCTTAAAAGGAGGAATCTTGGGGGGTGGGGTGCAGTGGGGAGGAGCTGATTTTCTCTCAGCTCACAGATAGCTGGAAGGGAATGTCGGAAAAATCAGAGGGGCTGAAGAAAGGGTTCATGAGAAACTGAGTATGGGTTGCAGTGTCTGAGATTATCTGCCAGAGAAAAAGGCGAACTGGATGTAAAGAGCGTGAAGCTGACTTGGAGCCAGGGGCAGGGAGCCCAGTCCCTGGGGAGAAGTGGCTGGACTAACCCAAACAAGAAACCTACCGTATGTTTAGCAATGAGCCAAAGCTGTCCTCAAGATTTAGTGGTGGGGGAGAAATATGGGCCTAGCCAAGAGGATTGTGAAAAGATCTGCACCAAAGGGCAGGCAGACCTGTGCCAATTTTCCTTGGAGGATGACGCTGATCAAGCGAGAGTGCTTTTTTTCACAGGGATAAGCCTCACTGCCTGATAAACCAAGTGGTGCTGCTCAGCGGCTGCCAGAGGAGGTTTTCAGGAGAAGACTTGATCCTGCATGCCTTGGGCAGGCATCTTGCCAAAGGGATATGTCCTGTTTATCACTGGTGCTTAGCGACTGGAGCATGGGTAGCAATGGGTGCTGGCAAGCAGGTTGGAAGACGTGCCTGATGGAATGGCTCCAGCAGCAGTGGCTGGAGGGATCAGGGTGCTCGAGGGGGGCTCAAGCAGACCCCTGCAGCAGGGCACAGACCTGTCCAATCAGTGTTGGAGGTCCAGGCAGAAGCCCTGCACTGGAGGCCCTGGTGGGGCTCCGGTGAGTACTGCTGCTTACCTGCCCCATGCCTATGCTCTGCTCTGGCACCTGCTCCGGGCCACCCTTGGAGACAGGATAGATGGGGAGATATTCTGGTGCAGAAACATTTTCTTGTGTTTGTGTGCTGTCTTCTGTTTTCGCCCATGTGTGCACCCCGAGTTCTGCATAATGTGAGTAACCTGGCCCACAGGAATAGGATCGGCTCCTCTCTTCCCTTTTTTATTACTGTCAACAGGGAGAAGGTCTTTAATGTGGAAAAAACCCTTTCCCTTGGCCTGTGAGCCCAGTCCAGACTTGCACTGAGAGCTCTGGCAGCGACGTGTTTCAGGCTGAGACATGCCACTGAAATGGCTTCAGAGGTGCTGGGAACCCTGCAGTGACAGTGCGAAAGTCACGCTGTGAATCTGCCCATGTCTGGCTGGTGAATGCTAATGTTTTTCTGATCCTGAAATCTTTAATCCCATTTCTCTTCCTGGGCGAGGGTCGTAGTACAGCTGGAGTTATGCCTCACTTGGCCCCAGTGATGTCTCTTTGTCCGGGAAGGTAGATTAAATAGAAACAAAATGCAGGGTGCATCCAGGCACATCCCAGGGTTTTCTTCCTGACAGGGGAAGAAATATAGCTGTTGTGATGTGCGTATGACAGTTTTCCATGACACTGTGGCATCGCAGTGACCTGTGTTCAGCATTCCACTCCTCTCCACCCCTCTCACAGAGGCTGGAACATTATCCAGTGCTTGCACTGTGGCAACGTGTTGGCTGCAGTCACTTTGTGGGGGGCACTGGACACAGCTCATGGCCGTCTGGCCAATTGTTGTCCATCCAGTGCTGCATGGAGACAGGATGGGAAAAAATGGAGAGGGGGGAAGCAGCTTGTCAGTCCATCATGAGACAATAGGATATAATTCAGGCTTTCTGGCTTATCCATACTGCTTTCTTTGCACGTGTCTCTCCTCAATTTTGCCATGTTTTTCTTAGTACCAGCACCTCTGGTCGGAGCATTAGCAGACATTTTTCCTTTAACTAAGTAGGTGAGTTTAAAAACGTGTGCTTTCCAGAGACATCCCCCCCAGCGAATGTTAGTTCAAAACCTTCCCTTCTCCCCCTGAACACACCAGTGCAAAGGAAAACCACAAAAGCCATCTTCTGTTTCATTTTCTAGAGGGGTTTTCCTGATCTGCTTGGGTTTTCTGGCTACTAACCCCCAAAATGTGGCTGGAAACGAGGCTTTACAGAAATGTTTGGCTTCCATTCAGTTAGAGGAGTTTCCTAACCAGCCAGTACTGACTCAGAGTTCAACTCTTGCAACTAATTAGATAAGATTTCTACTTGCTAAACTCACTTGCCCCAGAATAGTGTAAGAGATCATCTGCTCTGCAGGGTACAGTGAAGAGCTGCCTTTTCAAACACTCCAAAACACAAGCTCCTTACTGAATCATTGGTCTCTTGATCAGTTTTTCCTTGGGAGAGCAGTAACACTAGCTCCAGCGCAAGAGCCAGCAGCACACTGAGCTCCCTCACATCATGCCCTGGGCAGGGGGAAGAGGAGGACATGGGCACAGGCAGCTCCTTGCTGCCAGGGCTGCCTGCTGCCCGCTGGGGTTCAGCAACTGCCTTGGCTGCACTCTGCTTCATGCATTCTCCTTTTGTTCCAGTGAGTAGGGTTCAGCCTCTCCTCAGCATTAGAACTGATCTGGGATAGACAGTTAGGAATCAGATGTGACTTCCAATAAGATTCCTGCTTTTCTTTATCCATGGGATACAGCTGTGTGGATGGAAACTGCAATGTTTTATTGTTCCTCCAATGGTTCCAAAACTTCTCAGAGAACAGTGTCATCTCATCGGTATTTCCATATGCAATCTCTGCCCGTGGTACAGTCTTCCTCCCTCCTCTCCCTCTTACTAACCAGATTGTTTTGGAGTGACTAAACCAGGCGATGATACATACAGTCCCTTGCCAGGAGGCTTTTCAGCAGTGCTGCCATTGCTTGTAGGCAGAGCGTGCCCTAGCATGCAGAGAGAACCAGCAGGGCATCACACATGTGAGCTGCCCACCGGGCACAGCACAGGGGTTGTACTGAGCTCCCACACTGGTGAGAGGCAGGGAAGAGGCTAGAGGAGACGTGTATCTTCTCGCTGCTCCTGGAGTGTCACAGGGGTGCGAAGAGGAGTGCGTGCCCCTCCAGAGATTTGGGTGGCCATGCTTTTTCTATTGAGCCAGGAGGCTGGAGAACATCTGTCCTGGTCTGACCCTCTCTGCTGAAGCTGCCTGCTTTTGGAAATCCTGACTCAAAAACTCATACACGAGTCAACGAAGGGACTTCATCCCTCCCTGAGGCAGAGATGAACTCTGCCAAACCACTTTCATGCCACTAACATGGATAGCCTCCCTGGCCGCAGCGTGCCCTCCAAAGCCCTACCCTAGGGAGAATGAATGGCCTCAGTGGCTTGGGCATGGCTGCAGACCAGCGTGTATCTGTGGCATTCCTCAACCTTCTCCATGGGGGACAAGGACCACTCTGTCCCCTGTGGTGTCCCAGGCCGGGCAGCCCATGGGTGCTGCTCACTGTGTGGGACAGGGAGGTGCCTGGTCCCTGTGGCTGTCCTGCAGCAATGGTGACATGCAGCCAGCAGCGGACCCTGTGGTTTCTGTCCGACCAGTTTGGGTGGGTGGCACTGGCCATGGTGGGTGGCTGGTGAGGCCTTTGGGGCCTCCATGGGGCCCCTGTGGCATTGGCAGGTGACCAAGATGGCTTGCAGAGTGACAGTGAACAGGGAAGGGATGTAGTGGAGGCCATGCCTCTGCTCTGGCTGCCTGGTGCCGGGGAGCAGCCTCAGGGGCTCTGTGCAATTAAAGTGGTTTTCACTTTAGCGGCCTGGGTTTTGCTGCTCTTGGAAAGCTGACAATGATGAAGGTGTTGCAGTTGCCTGGGAACTAGCTGCTAGCAATCTTCTCTATGTGGTTGGCCATGGGGCAGCTGGGTGAGCACAATAGGGATGAGCATGTTTGGCTTCCTCATTGTCCTGGCAGCTCCCCTTGCTCCGGCTTTTGGGGCTGTAGCACTGCCCTGTTAGAGGGTCAATTGTGTCTGACACGTCTGCAGACAGGATCCAGGCTGGAGGAGTATGCTCCTTGTGGACTCTCCCTGGGATGCAGTGACCCAACTGGGGGATGCGGGTGCTTTCCAGGGAGAGGCAGTGGCAGCAGTGTGCTGTGATGCACAGGCAAGCAACTGGAGAGTGTTCAACCCATGGGAGAGCCCAGCCGGCTCAAACAAGCACAAACACCCCAAGAAACCTGAGCTAAAGGAGCTGTTACCTGCGCCACTGCTTAAGGAAGTCCTATTCCTGTCTGCGGCATGTGGTTTTGCTCCTGGTCCTGCTGGAGGGACGTGGTTTGGGGGACACAAGTGGCTGGTAGTGCCAGTTCCCGCCAGCAGTGAGGTGAGGTCTGGGGGGCTCACTGCCAAACAGGCTGTTTGTGCCAAAAGGAGAGCTTCAGGTACTGGTGTGGGATTGCCTTCATGCTGTTCTGAGTGTCTGTCTGCCTGCCTCTTGGCTGGCTGGTGCTACATACAGCTTGTGTCTGGCTTCCCTAGGTGGGCTTTTGTACCTTCTTTAAAGACTGTTTCTTGGCTCAAATCTAGTCTTGGCTAGTGAGATCTTTTCCAGAGAGGCCTGGGTGTAGGGCTATGTCTCCTGTTTCTTAAGTCTATGGCCTGGACACAGGGAACCCTGCTCAGGGGGGTGGGCTGACAGAGCCCACTGGAGAGCTGTGTACCCACCATTGTGTTGCTCCTGCTGCCCAGCTCTGACCTGTCTGCATGGAGGGGAGCCCTGGACCAGGCTGTCAGGGCTTTCCAGAGCCTGCTTCCCTTGAACTACACTTCATTTAGCACATGGGACTTTTAGCAAGGCGCTAATTCTAACCTCTGCTGCCCACAGACATGCTTTGCTGACTTGTGAGGCTAAGCTGGTTTTAAGTCAGAGGAAGGTAGTCTTGAGTTTTACTAACTTGATTTCTCCCAGCTTGATTTCCCTCCCCTCTTCTATCCCCTTATTGGGTTGTGGAACTGGGAAATCTCTGCCAAAAGTGAAGGGAAAAGCTTGCACCAGCCAGGGTGGCAGGATTTGTCCAAGGCATCTTACTGCTGTGCTGTTGCTGTGAGTTAAGTTTAATTAGCTGGATTCCTTTAGCTGCCTTCTTTTGACTGGGTGTTTTTGTTTAGCATGAGTACTCACTTAGCATGGGTAGCTGAAGTTGCTGGAGCCTAAGGCCACAAGTGGAGAAAGATGAACTTAATTTACAGCCTGTGCTTAGTTATGTAAATGAAAGCTTTGAGACCAGTGTAAATTGGAAGATAGAGGAATTAGCAAGGAGAAACAACTGGAGTGAAAAGAAATTTCCAGCCACCTCCAGACAGCAAAAGAACCTAATGATGGATGAGGAGACCCCAGACCAAACTTCACCTCTGGACCAAGAGGCACGTGCACAGCATGTGAACAGCATGTGATGGTTGGGTGCATAGTATGTAAGGGTATAAAACCCAGAATTGGTTTTGTTTTGGGTGTTTCCCTGAAGGCAGCAGCTCAAGCTGCATCTATTCCAATATTGGATTGTGCTCTCCTTAACTTGTTGCTCCATGCTTTCCCCCCTGGTGCCATGGAAGGTGGTCCCTGCAGCTTGTATACCTCACCCTGGTGCAGAGGTTTGGAGCTTGGCCACACTCATCTTGGTGTTTAGAGCAACATACCTCTGGATCCTCTTCGGACTCAAAAAGTAATTGCACATATAGAGAACAACCCTGCATGCCGGAAGAGTTGTGCCACTCTTCCTTGGCACATTATTCCCTGGGATGGCCAAGGCCCTCCCAGAGGAACTTGTGCAGTTGAGCACTGTTGATGTTTTCCTGATAGGCAGCCCTGGTGCCTGTAGCTCCCCATTTGCAGGGATGACTGCAGGAGCTCTCAGCGCACAGGCTGAAGCCCAAAGCTTCATGCTCTGTTCTTACCAGTCTGCTGGAGGCCTGGATGAACTCACTGAAGATGTGCATCCTCATATTCCATACTGAACAGCCCTGGACAGTGGAGCTGAACTCTTCACCTGCCAGGGGGAAGTCGCAGTCATCATCCATCCTGTTTGAAAGCCAAAGGGAAGCTGCCTTCTCACTGATCCAGCCCTTGTGCCCCATGGAGAGACGACAAGGACACAGAAGAAGCCCTCATACTGGGGTCACTGCTGTGCTTTATATCCAGGCCATAAATAGACACAGTGGAGCACAGGGACCTGCTCTCTCTGCTCTGCAAACTGCCCCTGGTTTTTGGGAGCTTGTCACCCACAGGCCTGACAATGTACTGACTCTTGCCCAGGTGCTCCCAGCCACTGCCCAGTCTGACAGCACTTCTTGGCATTATTGTTACTGGAATAATACTAATGCACCTCTCAGCATTAACTCTCCTGGGAAGAGGAAAAAGCAGGGAAATGCTTGTCTAGGTGAGAGCCTCGACCAGCAGCCCACTTGAGCTGCCTTCTGGATTCAGCCCTTGGGAAGTTTTCTGCATGGGCCACCTCTTCATAAACCATCTTTCCTTGCCCCTTGCATCTCATTTGCTGAAAAAGATAAAAAGAGGTGTGCATCAAAGCGAAGCTCAAATTCCAGAAGGAATTTGTCCAAGTGCCTGGATTTTTCGAACAGGCAGAACAGAAACCTGGTGACTTCAGATGAAGCAATGGAGTCCCAGAGTGACACCACCTCTACAGACACAACTTAGTTACAGGGGCTGGATGTTACAATAATACAGTAAGCAAAAGGAACAGGATGGGTACAAGTAGCTCATGTGTGCCTGCTCATTACTGAGCTGAGAGTGTTCTCTCTTCTTTGTTATGATGTGTAGCTGCTGAGTTAGATTGCTAGCTCTGCGGCAGGGTGTCAGCTTGGTTGGGTGACATACCCTTTGTACCATGTTTTAGATGTACCTGCACCGCTTTTAGCCAGCATCTGCTTTCAGCCTGGCCACCCAACCCCCTGAGTATGTTACTGAGCACCACAATGGATCAGGGCTCTGGATACTTCTGGGGGCTGCCATGGGCTCAGCAGCATTCCCACAGCTCAGGTGGGTGAGCAGGAATGCCATTGAGCCTGATCATTGCAAATATGCACCATGGGGAGCACACAATACATGAAGTGCCAGCTCTGCTCTCCGTGTCAAGTCTGCTGTTGCAAGGGGAATCTGGGTTACCTGGAGGTGGGAACATAGAGGTGACTCTGTACCCTGGCTGGAGAGACCCTGATGTGAGCCAGGGACTATTCACACTGTGCTAGGTTCTGTCAGCTGCAGTTCAGGCCTGCCATTCTGAAAACCTGTGGGATTTCCTTCAAGACTGTGTTATTTCTTCTGAAGAAAGTAATGTTATCACTCCTGCTGGCTGGCTGTTGAACCTAAGCATTCATTTTGTGAAGTCTGCACCCAAGGAACTTGAATCCAAGAGATGGGAAATAAAGCAGTAAGTTCAGAGACATTTTTCTGCTGCATACCTACACACAACACTCCAGAGGACTTAGGTGCTCTCCCACAAGTAGTCAGGCCTGTTAGGGTTGTTCTGGTGGTTCTGATAACACCCGGTTTTGGATAGTGTAGGTGCCTGTTGCAAATGCCTTAGCTTCTTCTAGAATAATTGAAGTGGATGCAGATAGATTCCTAAAGGATCCACTCCTTGCTTTGGCAGATACTTTTTGCAACAGAGATGAAGACAGAGGGCTCACTTCAGGTGTCCATTTGCAGGCATCTGCAGCTTGCTGGGCATCCAAAATAACTTGAGGGGACTGGCAGATAAGAAAAAGGACTTCCAGAAAACTCAGGCCATTCCAGGGCAGCAGTTTGAGGCTTGCTGCAGTATCCCACAGAACCTATATTGGCGCTGGCCCATTATGAGACAAGTCCCACCCATATCCTCTGTTCCATGGCAGGGTTTTTCAGCCCTTTTGCCTCTGTCACTGGGGAAGCTGGAATAAACTAGCTCAAGCAGGAACATGCCAGGTCAACTCTAAATGCTTTTGCACCTAATGTCAGAAAGAAGAATTCAGATCTTCTTAAAAGGTAAAATAAAACAAGGGTACCAGAATCTCATATAATATCTCACCAGCTGACTGAAAAAGCACTTAAAACGGGTTGATTTTTTCTCAATGCAAAGATAAGACTCAGTCACAGAGGAATACTCCCTTTTTTCCCTGAGCTATGAGTGCCCTGTGCAGAATGGTGTGCATTGTATAAATGTTCAGGGTTTAGAAAACAGAGCAACTGCTACATGACCAGCTAGAAAATCATAAAGCTAAGACAGAACCCAGTGCAATCCTATGCATGGCAATGAATGCCACAGGTTCACCTATGGGGCATCTGCCTGTAGAATAGTTTTTACAAAATGGTGCACTGCAGAGTCTCTTTTAGCAAACAGTGGGTTCAATGATCAGGAAAAAAGCAAGTTATCTTTGCCAGTTAAATAGGATCGTGTATCAATGACACTAATAATGCAGATGAAAAGCAACAGCTCCTAACAGAAGGTTTATGCATACAAATCATTAATAAAAACCCGTTCCTGCACTTGTGAGAACACGGAATGAAATGAGGTTTAAAAGAAAATAAATGCTGCCGCCTAGGGAGAAAGATGGGAATTCACAAGTTCAAACGCTCCTGACTTACCTGCCACAGGGCTCAGACCAGGCATGGCTTATGCAGACTTCTCCCTAATGCTCTTGCTCACAGCTCTGTGTCATTCAGGACAAAGGGAGTGGCTGTGTACGGGTTCAAGCTAAAGCTACACTGGTACCTAAGAGGAAGAGAGAAGTATGTCCTCCACCACCATTATTGGCCAACACCTTTTGATAGATGTTCTCCTATAGACAAAGGTTTTCAACAGCTAGCAATATATTTTGAGCCTTAAATGTTCAGTGGAAACATGATGGATTTGATATGTTTTTATCGCACCCAAGAGAACGTGAGGATCTCCAGTCCTGAAAGACTTTGCCAGCAATTCAAAGAGAGATGCTTTCCTCCTTGTTCAAATCCAAGTGTGTTCCCACCTCTCCAAACCCTCAAAAGCACGCCTGAAACAAAGGGGCTGAGCACTCCCAAACTATCCATAGCTAAGCTGGCCCAGCTTCCCCAGCACCCCCCTGCAGTCTCTGCGGGGCAGTCGTGCATGCAGCTCAGGAAACATCTTGTTTTGGTACATTTCCTGGACAGATATCTTTTATATGAATGTCCTTTTATGTGAATGTACACAAGACCATGGGACCTGATGAAATCCATCTGCGGGTCCTGAAGGAGCTGGAAATGAAGTTGCTAAACCACTGTCCATCATCTTTGAAAAATCATGGCAGTCAGGTGAAGTTCCCGATGACTGGAAAAAGGGAAATATAACCCCATTTTCAAGAAGGGG